>JAODUG010004486.1:0-10547 GCA_027564795.1 Aphredoderus sayanus
ATTAAACAAACTAATTTATTTTTGCTTTTTTTGGCAGGACCCCCCCCCCCCCCCCCCCCCCAGTGCGAAAATAAAACCAATCACAACGTTTTAAGATAACTGGGGAAATGTCCCCAGATGGTGACTTAATTTCAGCAGCAACACGAGAGCAGACGAAGAGCAAAGAGGACAACCGCCTCGTATTTACGAGCCTTGAAATGTCAAGCCTGACACTGCGCTGACATGCATGCGACAGAACCACAAAAGAACCATCAATCAAACTGTAAACCACGTGATTTATTGAGAAGAGCTGTTAAGCAGATACTGTACATGTTCTCTGGCATCTCAAACTAGTACTCTCTTTTAAAAGTCTTCCTACTCAAGTGATTATGTATTTGCATTAATTGTGATGCAACTGTCATCAACTGTCACAGAAATATATATTTATATATATATTTTTAATAATATAACTCTACATTCATTACTTACAATGCTGCAGTTTCTTAACGGACAGGATAGATTTCTTCTGGAAAGGTAGCTCCATCAACATGAAATGATTCTGGATGCTAATACTCTGGATGTGTTTCTGCAGCTCTGCAACTAAACAGTTGTGCCCCTCCTCTGGCGGTCTGAGCATGGTGGCGGCCTCACGCACAGTGACTCACACCAACTGGGTGCCAGTGCAAAACACTGGGTCACAAGGCCAAAGGAAAAAGAAAGCACTGTGCACTCTCCCTCATTTGACTCCCGCAAAGACAATACAGGCTTTGCTTTTCAGGAGCGTTGATTGACTTAAAGAGAGGGTTCGTCTTTGTGACACCCCAGTGACCTCTGACAAAAACAGTCTCCTGGTGGGACTTAGCTTCGTGAGACCATCCTGGTCTCACGAAGCTAAAATATCATTGTGGAACCTCTCAATGCAAAATCATTTGTCGACCGTGTAGTAGACAATCAGACCAATCAGCAGCTAGCTGAAGGTTTCCCCAAGGCACTCTGGCAGCTTTTAAACAATCTGATTGGGTGAGATACAGGTAGGTAGTACAATTATATCAAAGGAAGTTTGATTTAATTGACATGTATTAGTACTGCCTTTATGATAAACACTTGAATGTTAGACACGGCGAAGTGAAACTGTTCTCACGAGATCAGGATGGTCTCGCGAGTGTGTGTGTGTGTGTGTGTGTGTGAGGGCGTACCAGCGAGGCTGTCTGGCCGCGTCATCCTCTCGTAGACGTCGTGGGCGCTGTAGGGGTCTGCGTCGTGCAGCACGGAGCGCGGCAGCGTGGAGCTGTAGTGCTGCGGCACCGCCGTCATGCTCGCCCTGACGGGAGACGCTCCCGCCGCCGGCTGCTTGGTCAGCGGGGGAGGTCCGCCCCCGTCCACCATGGCGAGGGGCGAGCCCACGCGCCCCGCCGCCGCCGCCGCCTGGTAGGGCGCCGCGTTGCGACCGCCGCCGGCCGCGCGCAAGCTAGCGGAGCCGGCGCGGCGCAGGGCGGCCGGGGAGCTCTTCTGGGTGGAGTACGGCGAGCCGCCCGAGGAGCGCTGGGCGCTGGGCAGGGTGGTGGAGAAGATGCTGGGCAGGGGCTTGGGCTCCGCCACCACCACCGGCGGCCCGTAGTTGGCGGCGCGCAGGGAGGAGCCGCGGCACGGCGACACGCCGCTGGCGTAGGCCGGGGACTGGGTGCGGGACGGCACCGAGCTCACCCGCCGCATGGCGCGGCCCGGCACCGCACTGCTGAGCACTGGAGCCTGGGGGGGCGTCAAAATCCTCTTAACCCTCCTGCTGCCCTCCAGTTTCACACGCACTACCGTCTTATGCCAGCGTATGGCGCCACCTGATTGTGTCTGACTGTGTCCCTCTCTTTAGTGCCACTGCTGTGTGTCGTTATTTATTTATTCATTTATTTATTTATGTTGTTTTTTCATGCCTTTTAACCCTTCCTGTTGTCCTCGTGTTTCAAACACACACCTTGTTGTGCCAGCAGTGCACATCATATGTGTGTGTGAGCTGTAGAATTCAGTTTAGCGCCTTCTATCGGCCACAAAGAGGTACCGCGTTGGGTCATTGTGACCCGGGGGACAACAGGAGGGTTAGAAATGCCTTCCACTTAAAAAAGGACAGTGTTGCAATGTAAACACTAGAGGAGTGGATGTCTCTATTGTTCCCCTATGCTGTGAGGATGGCTGCGGTGGGGCTGCAGCGCGTGGACTATCAGAGCTCACTGTGACGGATGAGAGGGGTGATTGTTCTGCAGCGCTCGCTCTGCGCTCTCTGTTCCCCGCTAGAAATCCTGACGCTGCCGTTCTACAGGAGCCGTATTAGCTGTAACATTCCGTGTTTGTCCTTAAACACAGCTGAATATAAAGTGTGCGGTTAAAAAAAGCTTAACGAAGCGAGAATTGGGTTTCTTTCACATTGCTATATCAGAAATACATGTTTTGGTCAACAGCAGTGCGTGGTGTGTGTGTGTGTGTGTGTGTTGTCAGGTTAGCGGGCAGTACCTGGGATGAAGCCTGGCCCTCGGCCCTGACATTCCTCAGCAGGCTGCCGCTGCCAGGGAACGACGGCTGCATCCTCAGCTCGGCCTTGCCCATGTTCTGGCTGCTGTAGAAACCGCTGCTGGCATCCTGGTAGCCACTGTCCGAGTACAAGTTCATCTGAGTCGAGCACCGCGAATTCCCCGCAGACCCTGGGCGAACAGAGGGAGGGGGGGGGGAGAAGAGCAGGAGAGGGCAGGGGGAGATGCGAGGTAGAGAGGACAGTCGTAAGTGGTTTCGTAACAGACGTGACCTTTGCCTAGACCGCATCACTAATGACAAATGGCCCAGCGGGGGGTCCCAGTGGGGGGTCCCAGCGCTCTGACACCCTACGGTTCCATTTGCCACGCTGTCTCAGCCAGCTGACCGGAAGTCCCGCCCAGAGGCGAGAACGTTCTCAGCTTCAACAAACGCTTCAGTAAAAGGTTGTGAAACAAAGAGGCAAAGGGTCTGTCTGTTTTGACAGCTGAAATAGATGTCCAACAGAAGAGGGGAGCGATTCCGGTTTTGGTGAAACTTTGGCCACGTAGCGCACACCGGAACAAGGGCAGACACTGTTTGGACTGAGGTAACTAGGTAGACAGGAGGTAATAACAGACCCTCACTTCCATGGAGAGAGGACTGCTCTGGCGAGTACAAGGACACCTGCTCCAATTCGGTCCTGATGCGGTAGCTCGGGGACTGGGAGATTTCCGTCATCCTAGCCTTGACTTCCCTGGAGGTGGAGGCATCTGGGAAGACACCACAGTGTGGGGTATCAGACCTGAGCCAAACATGAAATATGATCTTTCTAAAACTACAAAACCCGGAGAGAAAGACAGAAATGCTTCATTATGTCGTCGTTCGGGGGCATTAACTTCCTGTTTATATAAAGCTGGGGCTCGTTAGGTTTTATTGTCCAACAAAATCAGGCATGTGAAGTTAGACAGAGCCACTGTCAGCTACAGATCTGCTCTAACATTTCCCTGACCCATCTGTTCTTTGTACACGTTGACAACCAGAATGGGAATCAGCCCGTTAAATATCTCTGGCCAACTCTGCACAATGTTGCCAATCACACTCTATTAAAGCATGACTGACTTCCATGGGGTCTGTCACAAGCCGTACAACAACGACTGAGGCAGACATTAGCGGTGCGGGTCCCACAAGCCAGACGTGGCTTACTGGCTGGCATACGGATTAGGAATTCCTTTGAGGAGTCACCCTGTTTCCTTGGCTTGCTTGTTTGCACAGATCTGCTGACAGAGGCTTAGCACCCCCGCCCCCAACCCCCATTCTTAGTCTTGACCATCTTAAGCAACATGCTTCACTGCCAAGAAAGATTTTCCTCACCTGCCTGGGCTCCAGTTGTTCCCACTGGGCTACGTTTGGGGGAATTACCAGCTGGAATTACTACAGGGTTACTGTAAGGTCCTATAACCTAGAGTTGAGTGCTGTGCTCATCTTGAATGATATATTTATGATGTTCCATAATCATCATGGAACATTAACAGGTGTGATAAATATGACAAAATACAACTTGGGGATTGTACCCGCCCTCCTTCCCACACAATAAACCTAATCAGTAAAATATCTGCAATATAAGTCAGTCACTTGACTGGGACATTAACAAAACAATCAGTTGGTAAAGGTTTCTGGCACACAGTTCAGACCACAAGACTCTCTCACTGACTATAAACCTGTCTTGAATAATGACTAGAAACAGATAAAGACAGAGAGAAAATGATCAGCAGGGCACATAGAAGAAACACAGGACAATGACACCAACTGAGAAAAAACATATTCCATACAGCAAAAAGTGGCAGAGACTGATGATAGAGAGAGGCTTGCATTGTATTGAGGCATTTGTCCCTATGGACTCTCTCTCTCTCGCTCTAATAAGTAGGGAAGAGGTGTGACTGCATTGTCATTTCCTGGAGCTGAAAAAGTCTCTTTCCACAGCAATGCTCCCTTCCCAAACAATTCGGCATCAAGGCCCAGGAGGCAAATATAACTCTCAGACAAACCTGGCCCATTACCCTCTCCACAACAACCCTTATTTTGAATTACGTTACGTTGGGGGAAAAAGTACATAACAGCACCTGGATATCATCTATCATCTATAGCACAATGAGAAATCAATATGAATCAAACTAGCAATTATTTCCCAGCTGTTGGAAACTCTAATAAAAAGCATTCAGTGAGGAAATTAGGCACTGGACGGTGCCTAAAACACAAAGTATTAATATTCCCAGTGCATATGTACACTCATAAACCCCCATGGGCTCCGTTGACAGTATCGACAATAAAAGATTAATGGCCACTGTAGAAATTCACAAGTTCCATTATGCATTTAATAAGCCATGAAATACATTAGTAAGTGCCGTTCATTATCTGCCCTGTTCTGAAGATCCTTCAAGGGTGTGGGCTAAACAAACCAGTGAGGGAGAGAGATAAAATTCACCCTCTCATCTGAAAACCTCACATCTGATTGGGCAGAGTGGCCAAGATAAATATTAGAACAGGAATATGCCTGAGGCGGGCTGTTACTGGAAGCGTGGTTCAAAAGCTTCATGTTAGCAGTGATTACCAAGCATATGTAAAGCCTGTCTGTTTCACACACTGGCACGCAAAAGCAAACACACACAAAGTTCATCCAGTCAGATATCAATCATTTAAAAAGACATTGCTAATTATTTCAAAACTATTTGAAGGCAATATGCTTTTACTAAACAGAACTACAAGTACATGTAGTAGTTACAGATTGTGCTTTTGCATATATTACATTATTTATATTACCAATAATATAATGTCAAACTGTCCACCTAACTGATAAATATGGCAGCGCATGCAGATGCAGTGGCTGATAGGCACTCTTAGTCATTTATTTAACTTCCACAGAGACATGTCATGTGAACTTTCATTGTACTGTGTATAATGACAATAGAGATAATTCATTCAAGTGTATCTACAAGGGAAGCATACGTGGTGTGACTGCATTTAGAGATAACCTGTTGTCATGATATAGAAATGACAAATAGCTGGTGATGATGAGAAAACCAGAGGGAAAAGTAAAATACAATCATACCTGCAGATTGCCAGGGAAGTGACTTGTCTGATGAGCTAGAAGACAAAAGAAAAAAGAGAAACACATTCTTTTAAATTATAGTCTAAACTTCTTTGTGAATAGTATAGCATAAAACATGTGGTATAGACACACTGGAGGTTGTCAAATTATTTTTTGGTACAGCAATGTGTTTGGCAGGTCATGAGATACTGTACATGCACCATATCTGTATATTTTGCTTAACGTTTCCGCTGACATTTGCAATGTTCTTGAATTACTTTCAAAGTAATTTACTGTGTTTCAAGAGTGTTGCTAGACAGCATTAAATATGTAGTGAAACCACTCATCTTGTACACCTGTATGGCTGAAACACAACCACCTTCATTGAAGGTAAATTAAACATCACAGTCCTGGCCGTGTGTAGGCCACACCCACTTGAATATTCATAGGTTCACAGAAGTTCTGTGGCTTGAAGCCAGAATAGTATAGTTCTCTACAGAGTCCATGTATGACATTTCATGTGTAATTTAGGGCCAGAACCACCCCTCACATATACTGTCACACACATGGGTGTAGCAACACATCTAGGTAATAAGCATTTCTGCTTGTTCATCATCTGTGAGGTTGCGTTGATAAACACACTTGGCCAATAAACACAAAAGGCCAGGCCATGCAATCAATCCTGATGGGAGCTGAAACTGAGCACAGAGTAAATATACTCCTTATTGATCGCTGGTGGAGTAGCCCAATGATTGCTAGGCTACTGATCATAAAGCATGCACACTCCAAATATAATCTCACACGCATGCACGTATTCTTGTTCTTCATGTTGACATCATACAGACCTGACAAATGAGGAATCTCGAGGAATAAATCATTTAGAAGTCCAACTGAAATTTGTTTTCTGCATTTCACCTCCACAGACACCAAAATATAACATTCACCAAATATTAAAAAGGGGAAATCTCAGATAGCTAGAGAGCATAGAAAGTTGAAGTCCTCATTGCCTTACAACAGAACAGAGTGATTTATAGTGAGCAGCAGTGTTAGCTGGTCCTAAATAAGTGGGGGAGAAGCCCTTGCCAGCCGAGGAGGCAGAGAGCTCAAAGTGACAGCCAGCATAGGGTCAGGATGTGCAGCGCAGCCATGCGTGACGAGGGAGATCCTATAGACAAGTGGAGGGGTTGGGGTATGTGTTACCTGAAGCCTGGCCTGCCCACACCACCAGCACTCTGCCAACTCTTTCACAAGAAAGGGAGATCACAGAAGATGGATGGTTATATGGTAGTGTGTGTGTGTGCGTGTGTGTGTGTGTGCGTGAGTGAGAGAGAATGAGAGACAGAAAAAAATAAAGGAAAAGAAGAGAAAAGGGGAATGAAAGAAAGAATGCGAGAGATAGCGGATAATCACAGCAGGGCTAAGTAACTGCTTCCATACAAACAGCACTCCAGAATGATTACAGGGCCTGACAGAAAAGAAAATGCAGCACTGGGGCATATTAGCCCCACTTGGGGGTGGGGTGGGGGGGGGGGGGTTTAAAAGGCACCTGAACCAATTCCACTTATGCTGGTACCAGAAACATTTTCAGCAAAATGAAAGCAATTCAAAGCCATTTTTCTAAGCCTCATTGTTAAGAGCAAGACTAACCAAAGCAGAGGACCTTGAATCCCTCCACCTCCGTTCTTTAAGGCACACTTCTCGTATTATCGCATTAAAGTGCCTCTGTAACCCAAAACATTGCCATCCTAGTTTAGTTAAACTAAGTGTATGTTCAAAATCAAACCTTCATGGGGGTAGGCAGGGCTCTCACTGGTTTTGACCAGTTGGAATTGTTATTTTTAGTTTCAAGCTCTGACAGCAAATCCTCCTCCTCACAAAGACGTTTTGCTCCTGTAGTTGTCTCTCTGTTTAAAATGTTGCTCAACAAGCTTGAGCAGGGCAGGACCCTCACAGTCTTAACAAGCTTGGAGGCAATTAAACAGGAAGCCATTTGGGGAACCATGCCCCGCTGAAGCACGGCAGATGAAGGAGATAAATAACTGCAGTCAAAATAACGACACCCCACACATCTCTCTGCTTGATGGGCAGAGGGAGTTAAAAATCGGTAATAAAACTGGTGATGCTTACAAACAGCAACGCCCAACCCTGACGGGACACTTTCTCTTCGACATAGAATGGAAGTGAGAAACTCCTCACTCTGGCTATGTAGGAGGTCTAGTCATTTGAGTTTGCCTCAGGCCAGGTTTGGCCGTGGATATAAAGTGGGTGGGCCATTCTGGAGGTGTTATCAAATGTAATGGCCCCCATCAGAAACCTCTATTGTTGTCCCGATGAGCTATTGAACAAAAGCAGTGTGACTACCATGGCTCAGGATTGTTTTCTCTATTCACACACAAATATCCAATGGATGGCTATCTGGCTCATCAGGCTTTTACAAGGTGTAAAGGAGCATTGGACATTTTCTTTAGAGGTGTTAGTGGGTGGTGCTGGCTGCTCATTGATTGGGACTTGGGAGACCAGCAAGTAGACAGAGTGTCTGCAGGCATACTTAAATTACAGTTTAACTGTGCTGCATTCAATGTCATAATCCATTACCAGTTTTAACATGCCCAGTGTAGAGACTAATCTGATGTGAATTATAGAGAAACATTTCTCTTATTTTATATACCTTGAACATAAAATAAAGACTTCATATTGTCTCTAGTCTGTACCTTTAAACTATGTTTTTGCACCAAGACTACATTGTATTAGTACACAGATAACAGCCCATCCACCGCTGTTAAACTACGGCCCCTGACAAAGCCCTATAAGCAGAGTACCTTGTCAAGGGTCACCAAATGCCTATTATACATCATAGCTGTGAATGGGCTAAGGATGACCAAAATAATAGAGGACAGGTGAGATCTAACAATAACCATTGCTTCTCACAATGTTGATGTAGGTTTGCTGTGATGAACAAACACAACCTCTGAAGGCACAAGCTGTCGCTGTGACTCTTATCTTCAAATATGATCAATAGCATTTCCGGATCCACTTGCAGTGAGGTCTAAAAGGCCTCTTGGGGAGAAAATAACAGCAAAATGGTGCTGTGCCCCGGTACTTCGTAGTTTACGCTGTGGGCTAGCCTTTTGTGACCAGACACTTTAGTGGTCTGCCAGTACTTGAAGCAGCTTCATACCTGCACCTCTCAAAAAGAGAGAGTAGAGGGGTAATGGACACTTACATGTCTGACTAGTGCAGGAGGCTGTGTTCAGAAGGATGCTTTTTGCAGGTAAGCATGCTGGACTGGGCGTTAATAATATCACACAGCCAGGAAACGCCACATGAAGCCATTATAGTTTCTTTTATAGTAATATAATGCTACATAAAGACATAATCTTTATAAAGAAACCAAACTAGACTAATAACACCTCATTGAAAGGGATCATGTGGGGCCAAACAGCTTTATAATACAGTTACTACTCTTATCAAGCCAGTACACACACCTAGCTGCACCACAGTTAGCCTACTAAAATACTGATAGCGACTTCCTGCTGGCCCTGGCCTGTGGCAGCACTTCGCTGAGCATGCTACATTCCAGTACCACGGCCTTTCACACAAACATCCATACTTCTTGTCATTGACAAATGAGCCACCAAGACACTGCGCCTGCATGCACAGTTGTATACCATTTTAAATTAAGCTTATCCAGATAGCGAATTGGGTAAATTAACCAAGAACAAATTCTGTACATTTAATGTAGCTGACAATTAAGGGGGGCTTTGTTTCTCATTAACCCAGTTCACACTGGAACGCTCCTGTTGCTTTCCGAGACCCTGGCAGCAGGAAGGGAGGAGAAAAACATAAGAAAAAACGGACTTCCAGATTTACTGCCCAATCAGATTTGAGCACGTTGGGTTGCAATGCTGCTAGTATGCCATAAGGTTACATTATGGAATACAGCCAAGCTGTGAAGAGCCATGTGTTTGGCTGTGGCTGTGTGTGTGTGTTCATTCTCATTACCTGCTGCTTGCTGCTCCTGGCGACTCGGCTCCAAGTCTGCATCTTTCCAGCTGATTGGCAACAATCTGTCTCTCCACCTCCAGCTCTCTGGTTAGCCTCTCAAACTGGAGCTCCTATACACACACACACACACACACACATAAAGCAAAGGAATGAGAGACTTAAGGTCAAGCATGCAATCCCATCAAAGCTTGTGGTCCTCAAAGTGACGGACGTGACCAATGTGAAGTCAATATGAGGAAGGCAGCGTGGCAGGTTGACAGCTCGGTCCCACTGGCCCCTAAGTTAATGACGAAACAAATCAGACCCCAGGGTGGTGGGGAATGAAACAAGCACACAGTAAAATAATGGTGCAACAACTTTTACATCGGAATTCGGGGGAAATCTCCTTTGCAGGGGTTAATAGGCGCAACTAGCTAACAAATCACTTGTTTTTAAATATACTTTCTAATTAACTAGTCAGTGCTCAAAAACAGTGATGGGTATTATACAAACACACACACACACACACAGGGCGTATGGTATTGACATTTTATCCAGCCCACACAGAGAGATAAGCACCACTTTAGCAGTTGATATTCAGCCTTGGCACCGCGCTTCTTATGGGAGCCGCGCAGGAATCAGCATCTGACTGCTCTAATTATCTAGCCTGAGCGGGGCTGTGACTCGTGCTGCTGTCTGCCTCTGAGCACGCACGCACGCACGCACACACACACACACACACGCACACACGCACACACACACACGCACACACGCACACACGCACGCACACGCACACGCACAAATGAGGCATGAACGCACAGCGCGCACGCATGAGAGCGGCACTTCATTTGCATGCAACTCCTGGCAAACATTGCTCTGCTCCCCTGCGCCCCCACTCTGTCATCCAAGCTGGTGATTTGACCATCTCTCTCTTTCTCTCTCTCTCTCTCTCTCTCTCTCTCTCTCTCTCTCTCTCTCTCTCTCTCTCTCTCTCTCACAC
>JAODUG010004487.1:0-10547 GCA_027564795.1 Aphredoderus sayanus
AATACATAAAGAAATAATTAATAAATAAATAAACACACTCAGCAATGCCAATTGAAAAACACACAAATCATACACAAGCAGATGGCGCCGCCGTGTGGCCGAACACCAGATTTCTGAGTACATTATGAGGGTTAAGACATTTACATATGGTTTTGATTGACTTACCTCGCAAGTTTGTATATATACAGCATACAAAAGTACTGAAAGCAATGTTGAGCCGGCGCAACATGGGGTCTTATAGGCCAGTGCACCCCAAACACACGTACCTGTGGTTAATTGTATATTGTTTGCACCCTATCCCCTGTAAAGAACTGACTGCCGTCTGACTACAGATGTTTTTATCTGGATCAACGATCTGTGAAATCGTGCAAAATAGCAAAGATAGCCTATGATTTAGTTTCACGGAATGTTTCTTGTTTAACCAAATAATCACTTATGTTGGCCAAAGTGCTAGCAGTAGCCTATACCCTAGGCTAATCTGCCTCATTATCCTTCTGTACTGTACTGGGCAAAGTCATCTGCAATTTTATGCATTAGTATAAACTTAGTTAGTTCAAATATTAAATACGTGCTTAATGGCTGGTTACCAAACCATCACACCCCTGTCCCTGTACCTACTGTCCCTACAGAATTCTGTGGCTATGTAACCGCTGCTGCAGTGTCAATGTTGACCCCCCATTCCGCCTCTCGTATTCTTAGACTGAATAGCGACGCAGAATAATTGCGCAATATAATTGCATGAAAACGCTGTGGAAAATTAAAATGGGCTTCTGGTTCAAACCGTTATGGTTGCACCGCAGTGTCAGAGGCAGTATTATTTGACAGCTCAACAGCAGCAAAGCCGTAGCCTTATGTTGATTTATGTTGTGAATATGTTTATGGCTACTGTACCTCTCAAAAGCAAGTTGTAGTCATTTCTGTATACTTAAATGTGCTATTATTTCCTTTGGAATATATCTGATATTGTAAACACCATTAGCCTACATGTGTTCTTTACAGGTCAGGCGTAGCAGTAATCAATGGGGGCAGGACTTAATGCGTGGGGGCAGGACTTAGTTCAATTGCCCTGTATAGTAAACTATCGTGGAATACAGAAATGACTTGCCATGGGTGACGGTCATCAGGGTAGGCAAATAAACTATGAGGTCAAACATTTAGAAATTTAATAGTAACTACGGTAACTTACACATCTGTGAGTGCACCATTAATTAATGCAGTATAGATAGAGTATAGCTGGTAGAGTATAGATATACCAGATGTGGTCTTTTGCAGGGACATGCCTGCATTTTCCAGTGGGACAATGCAAATAGCACTGACTGCATAAGCAGTAGGTGCTAGATGTAGTTGGGGTGCTACATTTTCTGTTGTCTGGCCTGGCCTGTTGCTGATTGAGAAAGTATGGTGCATCATGAAGCGCAACTATGGCAACCAAAGCCCTGCACAATTAAATCCAAGGGGTCAACGCTATACTAGGACTTGAAGCCACATATGGGGGCCGCCATTTCGCGATCGGGTGCCAAAAGCGAGTGTTTTCCATTTACTTCAAAGCAAATCTAAAGCCGTTAAACTCCGCTAATCGGTTGATGCCAGAAGTTTTTTTTCCAGAATATATAAGATATGTATTTTAAGATTATGTCAGAGAAAGCATACAGTCCATCGCTACCTTGAAATTATAGAAATATCTTAAAAACTATTGTCTATAATCAGCCAATAAGAGAAGCCGCTTCTTAGCAAGCAATTTCCAAATAAGAGCCACGCAGCTCAGCATCAGTGTGTGTTGCGTTCGGGTTGCGTTACGTATATAGGCTGCGTAGCTAGATAGCTTGTACCAACGTGCTGCTACTATATTATATATAACGAAGATAATAGATTACAAAGATGCTTGTTTTTGCTTTCAATTATATAAATCGTTTCACCAAAGAATATCCTCTGAGTTTCACGGTAAGTGTTATTATTTTATTATTTCACAACACACGGACCACTGCTAGTACAGTACTGTAGGACATGGTTAATGTACCGTAGACATTGAGATGCTTATTCAACAGCTAATATTTATCTTTTAAAGAATTT
Organism: Aphredoderus sayanus; assembly: GCA_027564795.1. Taxonomy (NCBI): domain Eukaryota; kingdom Metazoa; phylum Chordata; class Actinopteri; order Percopsiformes; family Aphredoderidae; genus Aphredoderus; species Aphredoderus sayanus. The sequence goes on from JAODUG010004487.1 coordinate 2,071, forward strand.
CATTTTAGATGATATCATCACTTCTCATTTAAAATCTGTGTTTTAGTTAAACTGATACTGTAGGCAAGAGTAGGAATGAGCATACAAAATATGCTGTCTGTTCAATTATGTTAGGCTGCTATTATAGCCTACAGTACTGAACAGTATTGAGTTAGTGCAGTATGGTCATGGGCCTACTTATACAACGAATGTTGGGCTATTTTAATTTCCAAGATGAGTTTATATATCCAGAGGACACAGTACTTTGCTGTGATTTTTAGGCTAAATATACAGTAGGTTTATAAACTCATCTTTAACAGAGCGGTGTCAACATTTCATTTCAGTGGTCCATAAGTGTTAAGTTGCCAATAAAAAAATATGCTGGAAAAACATAGACACTGCTGTCAACTTCACACTACCAGTACAGTACAGTTGGCCAGGTATTGTGAAAATCATATCACTGTCTGTTGCAGGCTGCAAACGCAGGTGCTGTGTCAATGCGAGGACAGTACGGGAAATGATCACCAGCCCCTTCCGTGATGCCTGTGGATCTGATTTTCAAAACGCAATAAGAAACCCTCAAACATCCATGCTGTATTTCATTTGTTTTATTTCTAACATTTTATGTAACTGAAGAATATGTCCGTAAAATAATCAGTGTAGTCAATTGTGTTTCACTAGAGATGGTGCAGCGCTTACATCTTCACTGTTTAATTTTATATTAATTTACAATATTTGCACATTACATTTTACAGTATATATGTACTAATTTATTCATTGTTTATTTTTTTATTTACTATGAAAACATAAAAGTAATATTTAATATTAATATTGATAATATATATTTACAGTCAATTACCTTGAATTTACATGCAGTGAAACATGCCCATTACTACACATTTATAATTCCCTGGTCATTTAATTAACCTTAAAATGTAATCTGTCCCAGATTATCCCTATGTTGACACAGTACCTTGAGGTCATTTGATGTGACATGCTTATGTGAAAATACCACATAGATTATTTATAAGAGCTCATTCCAAAACCCATATATAAGGCACCGGAACAACAGCTGGGATATGGCGGAACAGGGGTGTGACAGTTTGAAAACCAGAGCCCTATGTATCCACAATCATGGCATTATTTAATGAGTGAAGGGTATAGATGTGACTTGACTCTTTGAAATCATGGTTTGTATTAAGTGCTATTTTTCAAATGATTCTTTGCACAAAAAAACCCCACTGGAAAATCATAACAGCTTGCTGACATTACGTCAAACATGTTTGATTTTGTGGTTTGGTGCACTTTAAATTATATATTAAACAGTAATATAGCAGCAAACAACTATTTATGTTTGTCAGTTTCTGTCATAGTAGTGACATAGCACCAATAATGCAGCTACAGTAAGTATGTGTGCAGCCATCCAGATTACATTTATTTCAGGGACACATGTATTGTCAAGTAGGAAACACAAAACCACATTAACCCTAACTCATCCTCACTCTCATCAAGAGGAAGATTCTTCTCTCATATTATTACTTGGCAAACCATAATGTGCCCATGATCTAAAAACAAATGTATATGCAATATCATATTTATGTGGGATTAACTACAACAAATTAAGATTTACATATATAATGTAAATGGTTGCAATAATATTGCTTTTTAGTTAATCTACAATATATGGTATATTGGCTATGTGTAGATCTCTGCAATTGTAGCAGAATGTTGCCATACGGCAACATACCGAATTTATTGCATAATTACATATTATTTCAGGTCAAACAATACATATATAATGTAAAATACTTAATAAATCAAGTATTTAACCATTAACTGTAAACGCTGTAAAAATTACTGCTTAGCTGAAATAGTCCACAATGAAGCCTTCTCTGAAGGCTCTCTCATTCCTCTCTCTCAGACCCCATTGACTGGTGTCTTCAACTTGGTGCTTGGTGGAAATGTAATGTATTTGTTCATCCAGCTATATGATTGGATACCTTATTGGCCCCTCTACCATTTTAGAGGCAATATGTCTTTCTTTCTACTGTATATTTAGGAAGTTGCAGAAAATGGTATGTTGCCATATGGCAACAACGTGCAATAGAGGGGTAAACACACATCAGTACACATACCTGTACAGTATACATACATATATATTGTAATGTCCGTAAACCTGATCACTTACACCTGGCCTTGTCACCTAGCCTTGTCTGTGGTATATGTGTTGGGGGTTGCTCTTGTGTCTTTCTCTGTGATGTAATGGTTTTGTCTGAAACGCCATTCATTACATGGGCCTTGGGTCCATCTCGAGTCCTAGAATCGTCTGAGGTAAGTTCGTCTGCGCCTTCTCTCACCTCACCACAAGACATATACTGTATACTGTGTAGATACATATTGTATATAAATACATATAGATACAGTATATGCATACATAAGCATACATATACTGGGACACTGGGACCACATTGGACATCCTCTTCCATATCAATTACAGTTGTTCCTTCAGCCCCTTGTACACAATCTTCTCGTGCTCCTACTTTCTGATGTTGCTGTCAGCTGGGAGATATATTCCTCCTGTTGTCCACTGGGTAAAACTGACCCAAGGCACTGCCTCTTTGTGGCAGATAGAAGGTGCCAAACCTAATTCTACAGCTTACACAGACATATGATGTGCACTGCTGGCACAACAAGGTGTGTGTTTGAAACCCAATGACAACAGGAGGGTTAAAAGGCATAAAAAACAAACAAATACATAAAGAAATACTTAATTAAGAAATAAATACAGACAGCACTGTCTGGATTTATCAACATATATGTCTGTATATGTCAATAAAAAGAAGCACACAATCATACACAATCAGATGGCGCCATCTTCTGGCAAAGTATTTGAAACTCAAGGACAACAGGAGGGTTAAATATAAATATATATATGCCAAGCCAAACAGGAATTATTGACAGATTTGACGTAACACAAACTGTGTGAGCAGTTGATTTAAATTGTGTGTGTGTGTGTGTGTGTGTGTAGTGTGAATGGTGTTGCAAAAGGTCAATAAGGCAAAGCCTTTACAAAATCCGGCATGACACTGAAGTCTTTCCCAAAAGATGGCTGTCGCAACAAATTGATTTTAAGGGGAAAATATTAACAGTAGCCGAGTTGGAAGGGGTTTGAGCAAATTGACCCACTCGCTAAACCTCTCCTTTTACGGTTATGTGTCATGGTGATATGATAAACGTTTAGAACAAAGGAAAATGTAGAAACAGTATGCATATGATACCTGCACGTCTGACAGCAGCTATCTTCAAAGCTTACAGGCTGTGTGGGCATATTTTTGACTTTTCGAAGCAAAAAACAAAAGCAACATCCTGGTGCGTTTTTATTAAAACTATTTGTAAAAGCAGGAAAACTAATTAATTGTAGTAACCTGTATATATGGAAAATATTCCAATTTGAGTTTTAGGCTCCACCTTTCCAATGCAGCAGAACATCATTCAACAACTTTAGTGTAGTGGGAATTGATCGTGCCTGTCTGTCCATAGGCCTTGTAAAAAGGTCATAGTAAACCATAACCCATAACCATAGCCATAGTCTGACAGTCAGAAGTACTATAAAGCAATGCTTGAGTGTGTGTGTGTGTGTGTGTGTGTGTGTGTGTGTGTGTGTGTGTGTGTGTTCATGCGTGTACGTGTGGTGGGTAAACTGGTGCATGTCATGAGCTGTTAATCAGCTGTTGCTGAGCTGTTGCTAAGATAGTGAGTGTGCGGATAGCACTGTCATCTCTGAATATTCAGTACGTTCAATTTAGTATGAGCACAGACAGTTTCCAGGCTGTACTGAAGAATTACTCATCCTTGCAGGCTCACTTTGTGCTTATGCTGTATGTCATTGCCTGTGTCATTTTAGACACCAAAGATGCAGGTTATGAGAGGATTTTGCAAGGTGCAGATTTTAGTGATGTTAGTAGCTGATGTATTTTTCCAGATAAGTGGAGGAATTGACATCAAAACAAACATTGCATTCAGTAATGATGCCAGTTCTTGCTCTGGATTACAAAAGGACATGGCAGGTCTAGTTAATCACTTTACCCTTGTCTTAAAAACAAATAACGCATCACAGCACAGTACATATTAGTTTGTTTAACAAAATGAATCAGCAGTGCTGACTTATTTGTGCATCTCTTCTTTCAAATGCCAACAAAATTCCTGTCCTGTAGTAGCATTGTATTTTTTTATTTGTGTAATCCTCTCTCTTGGATGGTGCAGTATACAAATCAGTATTTCCTTAAAAATGGCATTGCAATCTGACTTGAGACTGGAACATTTCTGAGACTTGGGCCTTTCTGATTGGATATGGAATTTGTACACTATTCTATAGTATACTATTATGTTTTCTTTATGACCTTGATGTTTACTTTCTACTTACCACATTGAGTCACTGGGTATGTTTAACACAGAGACTGAAAATATACAGTAGGCTGTAATACATAAATAATATAGCCACAGGATAAATACTGTTACAGACAATGCTGTGGATTCAACAAAAGTACTGTAGATTGCATGCTGAGGAATTTCTTAAGAGTCCAATACAGTGAAATCCTAATAATTCTTCATTAGCTGCACAATCCTCTGCTGGCGTATTAGAATGTGCACATTTTATTTTTGGCTCAGCTGCTTTGGGGATTGTTGGACATGAATGTATGCTGCAGAGGCCCCACTAGTTGACAAAAATGAATATTCCTCTAGCTTACTGCGGCCATTACAATGTATTGTAATGTTTGCATGTCTGCACAATAAAGTTTTGGGTGAGTTTGAGTGTTGTTCAAAACAACAGCCAACAGTTTGTTTCCAATATAAATCGATGGACACAACAGCGGGGATCGGCAGAACTAAACTGAATCATTTCATGTCATTTGGTGAGAAACAATCATCACAGTTAGGAGAAAAATCAAATGTTAAAATTGGCTTCCTCGCCCCTTTATATCTGAGGGAGGCCCTTTGTCTCTGTGTTTGCTGAGCCAGTGTGTGTGTGCGTTTACTTCAGTTAATAACTTCGCCCACACACACAGAGGACCAGGCTGCCCTGATGAGGATCAGCTTCAGCCTTGCGTCCGAACACTCCAGGGAGGAGGGGAAGATGTAAACCACAACCCCTCCCCAAAAAACAAAAACAAAAAAACAACACTGCATGGGTGAAGTGGGCTGCCCTGTGATTCAGCTCTTCAAAGCGTGTGTGCGTATGGGGTAGGGCACTCTCAAGCGCGACATTACAGAAAGTTTGTAACTGATGATTGGCAAAAGAACAAAATGAAAGAGGGATTAAAATGTGTGCATTAGTGTGTATTAAAAGGATATCAGAAACCTATTATGAACGTGGAATTAAAGAGAAACGGTATGAATCATGAAATGCTGCTTTGGATTGCACCTGTTATATGCACACAGAAACAGAACACTTACATCCTTCCACAAATGTTCACTAGTGATGTGCCAAGACACCGATAGCAATCTGTGGTGTTGACATCTTCGCTCCAGCAATTCGGCGGGATGTCATGCTGAAAATGACGATGGAAGAGTCAAAACAAATTGATATGCTTCTAATCTGCATATTGATTGGGAACTTCATCCAGCGTGCCTAATGAGCATGGAAAAATGTCTTTGAACATAAGATTGGTGATTATGATGAAGCTGCCATTTATACGTGTACGTGACTCTTACATTAAGATCTGTGCCTGTCTAAACACAACAATCAATTACGTTTCATCAGATGTGCCGGAGGTAACGTACTTTTATTTTAGATATGAATCTATATCGAAAAGTTACAATTGGGAGAGACTTACATCACTTTTTAAATTGGATGAAATTGCAAGTGCATTTTATCTGACAAGATTTCTAAATTATTAAGCTTAACAGTATTGCCTGTGATGTGCTCCACCTACTGTAATAAAAAGAATCATATTAATAATATAGAAAAGCATTCTTATCTTGTTGATAACTAAGGAAAACTATCAACCAACAACTACTGTTTAACACCAGCACCAACAAATAAAATAATACCTACAAGGAAGACATTTGGAAGACTCTGGGGATTCTTACAACACAATGACTGGAGTCCCTTTAGGGTTGTAAATCCTTGACCTAAGAAAGAGCTTTTTACCCAGGGCATGTGAGTCCATTGATATCCCCAAGTCAACCATGGCTGTAGCAAAGCAATTAAGTGGCACTCCAGAGCTCCAGCCCTATTGACAGTCTGTCAGCCAGCATTTTTATTCTGTCTACTTTCACACTACCCTTAAACCCCAGTGCAGGCTCCCTCAGCAATACAATGATGGGACAACAAGTGTATGCGCCTCCTTAAATGAAGCGCTCAGCGAATACTGATGAACAATGAAGGAAGCAGTCGGCGTCACCACAGGAAACTCAGTTATAATGTCTGATATTGGCTGTGAGCTTAATTACATCATTTGATGGAAGCTTTTTACAGGCCCTGCTATACTCAACTGTAGTCGTATATTGGTGGCAGCCCCACAAGGAGCACAACTCGGATTTTACCATTTGATTGAAATCATGTCTTATTATTATGATACTCTGAGACAGATTAACACAGTTGCTAGAAAGTTCTACTACACCAGTATAACTGGATGAACTTGCATTTGAAACTTTGAAGTTGACTTTGTGTGAGAATTGGTAATATTGACAAAAATGTAGCAAAACGGCTGTATTTTTTGGCATGAGATGCATTGAAGTCAATGGAATTATTTTTTTATGCTAGCGTGAGACAGGACATAAAAGCGTGTGACACACACCAGATGCGTGAGAGTTGGCAGACATGCATTTGTCATAAACACTTATGACAACTGGAGATGTTTTGGAATATACACATTTTTCACCATGGCAACAGCGCTCAGTACACTGACGCCATCTGATATGTGTATATCCCTCCTGTTGTCCTTAACAATATCATATTGGGCCACCAGGGGGCACCATCTGATTGTGTGATTCTCTTTATTGTCACAGGTTTCAAACACACATTGTTATGGCAGCAGTGCAAATCATGTCTGTAGCTGTAGAATTCGCATTGGCGCCTTCTATCTGCCGCAAAGAGCTAGTGACATCATGAGGGATATATACAGTATATGTGTGTATACAGTAAATATACACACACATATATGCACACACACACATATACACACACACACACACATATATATATATATATATATATACATACATATAGTTTATTGTATGTACAATATACTATAAAAATTTATATACACATACATACAATATACTGCATATGGTATACACACACGCACACAGACACACACACACAATGTACTGTGTCTAAATTTGGGTGAGTATATCCAGGTAACTCTTGCTCATCATGCCATATGCATCATGCCTTAGGCTGTTGTTGCAGGAATGTAATGAACATATATAAATGAGCACTAAGATTAGCTCAACCAGACATCTGGAACTGTGAATCATCACACTCATTTAACCCTCCTGTTGTACTCGGGTTTCAAACGCACTACCATGTTTTGCCAGCAGACAGTGCCTTCTGATTGTGTGATTGTGTAGTTCTCTTAAGTGTCAGTGCTGTGTGTATTTATTTATTTATTCATTAATAATTATTTATGTTTTTTTTTGTGCCTTTTAACCCTCCTGTTGTCCTTGGGTTTCAAACCAGCAGTGCACATCATGTCTGTGTAAACTGTAGAATTAGGTTTAGCGCCTTCTGTCTGCCACAAAGAGGTAGTGCGTTGGGTTGTTTTGACCCGGAGGACAACAGGAGGATTAAACATTTCGAATTAGTTTACGGTTACTGAAAGATTCATTACCTTACATGTCACGCACATGATCTTGCTGACTGTGTGGCAGACAACCCGCTGCTAATGCTGGTGATCAAAAGCTAAACTACATAGGCCTACAATGTAATGTGAGGTAGCGTGTAAGATCTACTGTTACAATTAGATTGGGGTATGACAATAAGCTATTTTGGTTTAGCTGACCATAATCAACCGGAACTTGTGCTAGAGGCGGAGCTCTACCAAATCTGGTGGGGCTTACCTCTACGCACTTTATTCTACTCTAGAGTTTTCCAGGGTGTGAGGCGCCGGGCGGGTGAGGGGATACTCACAAGCCCCCGGCTGAGCACTGTTACATTAGAATTTACCCCGGTGGACAAGAGGGTCGCCTCCTTACACCTACGGGTTGTGGGGGGAAAAACTCTCGTAGACAACTGACTGTTGTCTGTGCATTTGTACCGAACAACAGTACATACAGAGTATTCAGCCTTCTTGGAGACCCTGAATGGAGTCCTGTATCGGGCTCCAGTAGGAGAACTTACCTGAGGCGTCCCCCAGGGTTCTGTGCTGGGCCCTTTGTATTTTGTATTTATATGCTGCCATTGGGCGATATTATACTCAAATATGGAATTAGTTTTCATTGTTATGCTGATGATACACAACTATATATGCCCTTAGAACTACAAAACCATTCAA
>JAODUG010004488.1:0-10547 GCA_027564795.1 Aphredoderus sayanus
GGGCGCTAAACCTAATTCTACAGCTTACACACACATATGATGTGCACTGCTGACACATCAAGGTGTGTGTTTGAAACACAAGGACAACAGGAGGGTTAAAAGGCACATAAAACAACACAAATACCTAAATAAACAATTAATAAAGAAATAAATACACTCAGCAATGGCAATAAAAAGAACCAGAATCAGATGGCGCCGCCTGGTGGTTCAAGGCTATATTTTAAGGGAGTCACGAGGGTTAAAACGTGTAAGGGTGCTGCTACTTTTTTTACTGTCTGAAACATTGCTTATAGGGGGAATCTTTTAACTAACTAAAGGAAGATGCATATTTTCACCAACCATGATATCACTAAACAACCCATCTGCTGCTCGTTCGCTGCCTTCCTAGGGTAATAAACTGACATGTTGCGTTTGTTTCTTCCACCCCAGCTGCTTCACAGACTCCAGGTTGACTGGGTCTCGGTCCCGGTTCCTGCCCCGCGTCCAAGATGAAGTCCTTCGGATTCAACTTGAGCCGTTCCTCTTTCACCAAGCCAACAGAAGCACCGTCAGCTATTTGTTTTTTCTATATGCACCTCTCTATTTGTTTAGTGACCGGGACACTCCTGAATTAGTGTTGGGAATTTCCTTTTATGTTTATTATTATTTTACACTCTGCTCTTCCCACCTCAAAATGTTCTCTACGCCTCCCACTCCAGCTCTAAAATAATACAGTTGAGGATTGTACCTTTTACAATCAGCTAGTGACTTGGGTTAATCTTTAAAGAAAATCTGTGTTCAGTACACTGTCTCTTTTATTTAGATCTATCTAACCTGCTTCCTGGAAGCTGTGCCCATTTCGAAGACAGAGCCAGTGAAAAAGGCCTGTTACTTTACTGACATGCGGTCAGTATCTTTTATGCACATTTGTAAACATAATAATAATCTAAAAATAAAAACATTCTTTCCCATGGAGAAAAGCTGCTAAGCTGCTGCTATAAGTCTCACACCATTACAAATGTGAGAGGGATTCATATCTACAAAGTGTTATTCTACCTGATTTTCAGATGGAAATCTGTGGATGGAGACAATCATCTCTGTGAGGGTTGTGAAAGAGACAAACTGACTGACAATAGCAAGCCTGCAGTTCACCATTCTAGCCAGAAGAGGGCAGTCAGGAGCAAAACCAAGGATACAAGAAATGGTATTGCGTCTAATGCTGGATACATTTATATAAAAAAACATTTATATAACAATTTATAAAAAATATGCGGGACTTCTAAGTTCTACTATCCAATTATAGGATAGTAATGCTTTATGAAGTCCCGCAATTAAATTTGAGTAAGATGTTATTTATTTCTCACTTTGCTTTCAATGTTCATATCTGAAGTAATTGACAAATATTTTCTCACTTATTGTAGAGTTGCAAAAAACAACCCTGGGCCCATTTGTGTTTCTACCCTGGAACCTCAAGTAGCCTAGCTACTTATATACTTGAGCCTAATAAAAGTAAATATTAAATGTTGATGGTTGTTTTTCCCTTCAGATTTAACACTGTGTAATAAAATGATATATACTGTATATTTCTAGTTTATGGACATATTGGATAACCTGATTGTTCTAAATTGTTACAGGCATGCAAAGAGGTATGGCAAGACAGAGAACCATAATGCTCTGTACTTGTGTTGTTGTACAGTGTTCGGGGCAAAAAATACAAATATTGTTTCTACAGTACAGTGGAATTATTTTATTGCTGTTTGTTGTTTCACACATATTGCCCCTGCTATTCTTCTAATATCTTGTCTTTTGGAAAGCATGTGATCTCACCACTGTAAAGCATTTTGGGCAGCATATTCCTGTATGAACAGTGGTATACAAATAATGTGTATTATGTATCTTCCTATGGAGCCTTAACAAAGAGATAGTAATGTTCTCTAGTGAAATTGCACAACATTGTATTCAAATATGAGAAATAACTTTTTAACTACTTATTTTAATTAAATTTAACCTAATAGGTAAAGAGAGAAATTAACCAATAAAGTAAATATAATATAACAATTTTGTTTTTATATTTTGACTTCACTCACCAAAGGCAATGATCATTGTATTAGTTTACTAAACTGGTTCAGAAACATAAATGAGCATACAGTAAAAATGTCTGCAAGTGGTATCAGTATTCAGTTATTCAGGCATTTTGTCCCTAGTTCAGTATCAGTGCTCTGCCTTCCTCCACTACTTCCTGTTGAACTCTGATTTTCCACTGCTAAACAGTCATGTTGACTTCCATCAATCATATGGTGGACATTACCGCATGCCAAAAACCTCCCGTTTGATCGCGTGACCTTGCATTCATGGTCCTCCAAGACCAATACAGGCTGCTAAAACGGCTGTTTAAATATGCCAAATCATGTTTTCCAGGAAGAGATATTAACTCATACCAATTCCTCATTCCAAGGTCTTTTGACCCAGTCTCCAGTGTGGAGAGGTGAGCTGCAGACCTCCAGAAGCCCAGGTATATCCTTGGCCACATGCAGACCCAGTCAGCAGTCTGTCATGTCCCCACGTCCTCTTTGCGTACACTGGAGAAGGTCAGGCTGAGGTAATGGGATCCCCTTGAAGATGCCCTCCGGAGAGCCGGCCCCACAAACTGAAGGGAACATGTCAGATACAGTTCCACCCATTGCAAGCCAAGGTGAATGTTAAGTCAATTTTCCTCAAGTTCTCCTGCTCCCTTGTGAAAATTCCTGCCTTTCTGTTGACCTGCAGCTTGCAGGGCCCTGGGTTTTGAAACAGTTTCATATGGTGTGTGTGTGTGGGGGGGTGCTGACGTGGGCAGTAGTAGTTGCTTATAGGCCCCGCTGGTTAGTTGATGTGCAAGTCAAGAATAATGGGTCCTTATTTTATTTTGGCAAATGACAAAGTGATGCTGCGCCGTTTGTTCAGGTAGACACCCCAAGGCGGTTCCTGACAGCTGGTGGATTAAGGTGACAACAATGTTGTCTTCCACATATTCAGAATCTGACAACTCTGGCCATCTTCCTGATTCCAGTGTTTGCCTTTTTGTCAAGTAGACACACCTTAGCAGCTCACCTGGGGATGTTTTGATTGTGCACACTAATCAAAAAAAGGTTCAATTCAAGTCGAGAAATAAAAATCTGGTTTTATTAGAGATTATGAGGATGCTTCTCTAGATCCTGCTGCACGCAAAATGAGGTATCTTCTCTAGGTTCCTGTCTTAAACCGGGTTATACTTCAGAGGCTGTGGAGTTAGTCTTTTCCTGAGAACAGTTTAAGATGAAAAACTACAGTGTATGTTTTGCTGTCATCATGTCACTATATCTCTTGGCAATGGCAACATTTGGTTTCCCCCCTCCAGGACCTGTCTCAGGTCTGTCAATCTACAGCTCCAAACCTTGTTTTTTAGGTTGGCATGCTGGCATCGCCCATTGCTTCAAGACACCACAATGGAAGACATAACATAATACATCTGGTGACCTCAGACAATATGAACAACAATACCATATTGTTGCACTTATGTGTCAATATTTAGGGTGGTCCATTCCAGTGTATTGTGAAATCTGCTCCACTTTAGATAGCTTGGTGCTTTTATGTAGTGTTTTTCTTTTTTCTTATTAGCAGACACGTTGCTGCAGGTGTCTTGGCAGCTCATGCCAATAATTAAAAGTAAAGGCCTATTGTTTTGTTATATTTTAAGGATTCCGTATCGCATGCTGCATTTGTTATCCATTTTGTATCCCAATGTTAATCAAATCGATTCAGTTGTGACAAATTTCTCCTCTCATTGCAGTCTCTTGTGTCCTTAATGCATGCTGCCAAAACACAGTATTAACGCACAAACGTGCCATTTCCTTCTATTTACTTTATTGCACTTGTCCTGCTTCCAAGGATAGCATTACCAAACTATAGTGTAACTATTTGACACACACACACACTCACACAAACGCACACACACACACACACACACACACCTGGGGAAACATTCCCTGAGGGAAGTCATCAATCAGTTTTATGGCTTTCTCTCGGAAACTTCCCTCCTCTCCAATCCACCATCACCCCACCACCCCTCTTTGCATTAGCTTTCTTTAATTCCATGCTTTCCATCTGTATCAGTTTTTGTTTCTCTGTTTGAACACATCTGAGAACGATCCACTCCGCAGTCGATTAACCTCGAGTATTTTTTTTTTCACGAAGGGATAATTGGAACAAACTGGCGGGTTAAACCTTTTCAGGACGTTACAAGTTAGACTACTAGAATTTGCCTTCGTCCCTGTACACTCAAATATCCCGCCAGTTGTAATGAACTTGAAGCGGAGGAGCTGAACGCCGCCGTCCAGAGGCCAGATGGCAGATGTGAGACGTACGTACGTCAGGATGGGACGCCCACCGAGGTAGCCTGCATACAGCTCTCTGTCCACTTCTTACGCGCAGCGACGCACGGTTGGATAACGGTAGGCTACACTTGCTGGACTCGCTCTATTGATCCAGAAAGACACACGGACACAAAGGCGACTGTTTTTACCCGCATGGTGAGCATTATTGCGATTCTCCTTGATGGTTAGATATAATGGCAATGATTAGTCTAATATTTAGGATGAATTGTAAAATATTGTATTGTAAAATAACATTTTGTTCATGAAGTTATAAAGTATAGCAGATGCTATTTTAGGCCTGAAACGTTACATTTTATAGTCACTTATTTGAATAAATTGGCTATTTGATGGACTTATTTTTAACATTGAATGGGCCACGTGAGTAATTGTGTGACTCGTTTTGCGCTACATTTATTCTAGGCTACTAACTTTCAAGAGAGGCTATAGGCTAAGCATGATTTATGTCACTCATGCCTAAAATTGTTTTAACCTGTATAAAAGGTTCTGAAAAACACTGAGCAAGGCAGATTTCAGGTCATCTAATACATGTTTTTGTTTCTCTATTTGGAGATTTCTGAGATTATCCTTTGGTTGTTTAATTGATTATCAGCATAACAAAATATTGACAACTTAAAACGCAGTGCTGCTTACATAAACAGAAATGTTCCAAACCAAAATAAACATAGGCACAAATAAAATATTTTATTATAGTGGAAATAAATACTATTTCAATTGAGAATTGAGAATATTAGTATTTAATGTTTTCAATATACACTATAAATATTATGGTTCGTGTCTGCGAGATATAGTTAATTGAGCGCTGAGTAATTACTGCAAACCATGGGCAATTATATTTTCACAAATTGAGCAATTAGGGACCAGGCTTAAATGCTAAACGTTGCCAAAATAAGCAAGCTAAATATGATAAACATTTATGTTTAATGAGCCATCACAAAATGAAATCATGTTTTTTCCATATAGGCCCTAATGTTATAAGGAAAACTTTGCCTTAGGCTGTTGCTGTATGTTGTAATGCAGGTTTCATGTTGTACTAATCCTGTCGAGTAATTTTATTTTAAATAAAAAATACACTAAAGGTATTTCTTCACACAAATAAAGTTTACGGAAAATAACCAAGTTATTATATATTTAGTAATACTAATGTAATTGCCAACATGTTCATGTTTCCGTTTTGGACAAGGCCTTAAAAGTTAACACAAGGCCTCGAGCGTGCGTTGAACCTGTTGGACCATGCTTGCTTTACGACTGCGGTAAAACGGCACGGACTTTTCTCTGGTAGTTGGTAAACATTTTAAATAAGATCGCATGGTTGGCAAAAGCCAATGCAATTTTCTTGTCCATTGTTATTACCGCATACGTGTGTAGAATTAATACAGCTTTCATTTTTATATTTTGTGTTCTGCCTGCAATTCATTACTAGTCATAAAATTGTAGGCCTATAGCACTATAGCCTATATAGCCTATATATCACACTACATTTTAACCGGCTTAAAATCACAAACAGATACCAGATTTTTTATTTCCATCACGCTGTCTTTTGCGTGACTCGAACAAAGATCTAATGATTTCATTTCCATCTGCTTTTCAATATCAGCAATTGAAGCGAGACCTCGATCCAAAGTGCTGCCAACTTGTGTGAGAGGCTGTAAACGAGCCTGGAAAGGGAACGGAGAAAAATAAGAGGAAATCTCCTTGAAAACTCGGACATATGTTTTCCTATTCACGATGCAACAGGCAATGTCTACAGAAAACTGATTATGTGTGCTAAACGTCAAAGTATCGCGTTCATTTTGATCTTGTACTTGACTACACTCACGCACAACGTGCGTGAACGTGGGGGACATTGGTCGTTCAACTAAAGATAAAAGCTGGTGACAATCCATGTTGTGAAGTCTGACAGTTGGATAGACTACCTCCCTCGTCGGCACTAAAATTAGATTATTACACCTAAAACAGTGCTCCCGGAATCCCTTCCGTGTGGAATAACAAACCAGGGCAGGAATGCCGTTTGGGAATACAGAGTGGTGGTATACATAGCCTTTCTCTTCTTCACACGCCGGGCCCAGCGTTGTGTTTCTGACTGACTGAGGACAATTGGAAATTAACAAACGTGTCACATGGCCGCATGGACAACATGCACCAACAGGTGCCAGCAGGGATCAAATACATGCAGGCTGCAGTACAGAGTGAACCTGTATAATTGATCAGTTATTACAATTTGTTGGAACAGCGTTGTAGACTCCCGAAGTGTCAGATCCGCATAACCCATAATACTGAAGTATCTTGTTAACGATCTGAATTACACATTCTTATGCTATGGCATGCTCAAATGGCCTGTGGGTTTTCCATAATTGTGTTTGGGTTGTTTCTAGCATGCTGTGGGGTGTTCCTGGTGGGTTCTCTGCTGCACTAGTGCTGGACAGATTGCAGCCCATGACGAGGAATGTTAAAATGTGTGAGACAGGCCAAATCCAGCTCATCTGCTCCCCATAACCACCCCAACCACACTGGCCCTATAGGCCCCGGCATGGAACACAGCAAGACAGGCTAACAGGTAAGGGGGCATTCCTACACCTCGTTAGCCCAGGTGGTGGAATTATGGTCCAGATGTGACCACTCAGATAGACTACTGGCTGTGTTTACATGCATGAAATATTCTGGACCTTTTATTATAGAAAAAGGCAAAAGTGCAAATGCTGGAAGGATTTGTGATATCTGTGTGTGATTTAAGTTTTTTAATAGTGAAAATGTACATCTTTTACTGTTAATTTCTTTATTTTTTAACCCAATTTATTTGATACTTCATAAATGCTTTTATCTTGTGATTTCCTTAGCATGCCCTTCTAATGTGCTACTGCAAATGTACAGCTTTCTTTGAGCTTTGTCTTATAGAAGGCCATCTTCCTGTGGCTGTGAATGATTAAATCTTATGCAGGGTTTTGCCATAAATGTTTCCCATTCTCCTTCAGCAGCCCATAAACGATCTCACTGTTTCTCCGTGTTGACATTGAAATGTCGTCATTCTTGATTACATGAGGTGCTTATGCCTTCAGGATGATGAAGAATAACATTAGAATCACTTAGGAAAATAAATACAGACCTAATATTTGCAGCAGGTTGTTACTTGTGCCTCTAGTGTGAACATGGGTGCTGGTGGTCCAAGCTGTTCCACGTGGCTGTAAACATGCCCCCAGGTTGTCAGCAAGTATTTTTCCAGCCCTTCATCAGCCAGGCATAGCGTCTTCCAAAGATCACCCTCTTGAGATGTCGTTGATCTCATCTGCACGCTATTTGGCTGCAGAGGCTTTTTGAAGAGACACTGCCGATAAGCATTTTTGAAAAATGTACACAGTATTTTGGTAGTCCTGCTTAGTGCTTACTGCTTAGCTTAGCATAACGATAGTAATTAATCTCCATAGTGTGGCTTACAAGTCTTGATGTGAAAGCGCTGTGCTTCATGTTCATACATGACCGCTCTTCTCATCTAACGGCGCATTAGCAGAGCACACTACTGATCTCTCCCTCATCTCCCGTGTTCTTCCGACATGTGAATATATGGAAAGTGGAGGCGAAAACAAATTGTTGAAACCATATCCGGCAGGTTACACCCGTGGTGCCAGCTGGATGATATGGTTTGAGAGAGAGAGAGAGAGAGAGAGAGAGAGAGAGAGAGATTCTGCATTTGGCCTTTAGGGTCACATTAAAGACCTCTAGGGCCCCCTGAGATGACCATCCATTTATCAAAGCGGCTGTAATGGGACAATGTTTAATTAGCAGAGTCACAACATGATACCTATGAGTGCTGGCAGCGTTAACCAACCCAGCACAGCTGGGTGTTCCACTATTCCCATCTAGCTGTACTGTAATTACTGTACAGCTCATCCAGAGTGAGCTGAGTAACTGAGCTCAGCCTTGCCCCACCACATGCCTTGGGCCCGTCAATCTTATTTACGATGCCCCCCTCCAGTGTGTATGATATCTAAGCTTGTACCTTTCCCTCGTAACCAGGCCTGATTAATCAGACCTGACTAATCAGGCCTGATTAATCAAACGATCGGTTAATGTCGGACGCGTTTATTATTACTATTATTTTTTTTAGCTGGGCGTGTCACAGCACGTCTGGAAGGGCACGCCCGGGCCTGTGGAATGTGTCGCGGCGGCACAGGGGTCGCGGCAGCACTGTTCGTCACCGTGACCACCGGCCGTGGAGTCTCCATAGCAACGGCGCTAAGCAAGTCGCCCGATACGCCTGTGTGCCCGTCCCGCCAAAGTGGCTGTCTTGTTCCGGGCCACGTTTGGCTGGTCGAGCGTTCTTGGGGCTCGTCCAAGATCCTCAGTCATTTTGAGGTCACCGGGGGGAGGGTGGGCTAGTTGAAGGGGGGGGGTTAGCGGAGGGAGGGGCATGTCTGCTCCAGTATCAGGGTGTTGCTGTTCTCCGCGGCCCACTGCTCAGAAAGGCTTCCCCCCCCCCACGGTCCCCAGGGAAGCCTCATGTTTCGGCGTTGGGTCTAATTGAGCGAGGTGACCCGGCCAGAAAGGCTCTCCAGCCCGGTCCTCTCTCTCCTCCCACACACACTGGTGGGCACAGCCCTGCTGACGGTGCTGTCAGTGTCCACCGCTTGTTAGGGCCCCATCAATCTGGCAGCCGTTAGGATTACTGCCCCCAGCAGAAGGAAAGGGCCAGGTGATGGATAGAGCTGCGGGGAGGGCCAGGGAAAGAGCAGATAAATGGTCGCCGTGGCGCTGCTATCGCCGAGGAACGGAAGTCAGAATGCTGTGTGTGTGTGTGTGTGTGTGTGTGTGTGTGTGTGTGTGTTGATATACACAGACATTTGCAGTACATTTTTAACATTCATAATTTTTTGTATCAATTGTATTATTTTTACATATATATACACACACACACACATTTGTCATAAAAAATGCTTTCCTGCGTTTGAGACTTAACATGTTATAGAACTTTTGCTGAACCCTAGACTACAGTAGCCTCCCTATAAATCCACACGCTTGCGTTCAAGATGATATCACTTTAACGTTTATCTCTTCTCCGATTCTTTTCCGTGTGTCCTGAAAAGTGCTCTATAAATCATTTTACTCAAAATATTATTATTATTACTGACAATGTGATTCTTTTTAAGCTCGCAGCCAAGAGCTTCTTGGTGGGAAGTTGGCCTGAGCTTTAAAAAATAAATAAAAAAGAAGCAGTCACTGCTGATGTATGGAGATGCATCATGTTGTCAGGGAAAGTCGATGTATTGTTCCCTGTGTCTGCAGGCAGAAATGAACTAACCCTCCCAATGGTGTCAGATGTTGACAGAGGAATAAATTACACTCATCACCGCTCGTGTAAACGGGAGGGGATTTGTTCCCAGTATTAATGACACAAGTCGGTGTTTGTCTTTTGGCGCGGAAGTGTCCGGATAGAAGCTAAAGCCGAACGCATTTCTGGAGCCCTCCCTATAAATCCTTCGGGTTGACTCTCGGCTCCATAATCCCCAGCGCTTCTTCTTCCCGTCCCTGTCGCGCCCTGTCTCCTTCCCCTGCCCGTATCCCTCCGCCTCACACACACTGTGCTGCCGTCTCCCTTCCCCGCGCCCGCCGAGCGCCTCACACACACACCGCGGGCCCCCGGCCGGCGCTCCAGTGTTTTGGGAAGGAGCGGACCGTAAACGTGATGGATGTGGTCTGGTTATACGCTGTGGGCCCAGCTGTCGGACATGTTTTCTGCCCCTCCCCCCCCACTCACACACACACACACACACACACCCTCCTCCCTGTTCTCCCGCTGCATTCGTCCTCCACTTCTTTACGGGCTGAGTGACTTTTACGATAAATCCGTTTTTAAAGGCCTTGGTGCTGCAGGCCTGGGCTGGAGCCTGTGGCCCGCCTGTGTGTGTGTGTGTGTGGTTACCTTAGCGCAACGGTTGTCCGGAGCGACGAGGCGCTGGGATGCTACGGTGTGTTTTCAATAACGTCCATCTAAGATTTCTTCCGTCTTCGGCATGAAACGCACGACACATAAATCCAATGTTCCTTCCTTTAACCCCCCACTTCCTGCCCAACAGGCTCCATGACATGATGTCCCCCTCCTTCTCCCCTCCCCCCGCCTCCCCCCTCCTCCTCCTCCTCCTCCTGCTACTCCTTCTCCCCCGCCCG
>JAODUG010004489.1:0-30152 GCA_027564795.1 Aphredoderus sayanus
GAGAGAGAGAGAGAGATGGATGAAGCAAGACAAAGACAAAGAAGAAAAGCAATAAAGGACCATTCTGTAGTTTTATATCTCCCCAATGAGACACATAACACAGATCATAAATCATGAATGCCAAGATAATGGCCAACGAGACAACCATGCACACACACACACACACATACATGTACAGACATACTGTACAGTCTGTACATAGGTCTGCATAAAGGCACATGCGTACACGTACAGTACACACTTACACAGGTAGAAACACACACACACACACACATATTAACAAAACTCATCAATATACAATCATTGTTCCCCAGCTGTTGTCTCTTTAGTTCAGTGTTTATTGGCACAGACTAGGGGGACCAATAAAATAACACACACACACACACACACACACACATGCACACAGGATAACATTCAATACAAAGTATATTGTGACCGTTTCACAGCGTAGTGTGTGAAAGATGAAAAAACACAGGTTCCCTTCGTATAGTCACTCCTCCATTGACTTCTTCTCTCTTTCTCAGGTCGAAGTAAAGCCAAGGACTTGGAGTTCTGCCTTAGAAACCACCATGGAGGAATACATAATTCCATCTGTTTTTCTAAAAAGCTTAAATAAACCAACCGATGGAAAGACAGACTAATGCAACTTTTCGAGGGGAATTCAACGTATGTGCTATACCACTTTAAAAAACCATCCACGTTACACTGGCTCATTTTGTCATGTTCTCTGCTTCGTCTATTGTAGTGTAGGTCTATTTCTAATGGAACACTGACCTCTTGTGGTTGGAAAGGCTCACTGCAGGATATTTACACTCCTACAGGTTGCTCCAAACTCATTATCTCTTT
The DNA here is from genome assembly GCA_027564795.1 of Aphredoderus sayanus. Lineage (NCBI taxonomy): Eukaryota > Metazoa > Chordata > Actinopteri > Percopsiformes > Aphredoderidae > Aphredoderus > Aphredoderus sayanus. Next base: position 847 of record JAODUG010004489.1, read on the forward strand.
CACTGGCATCCCCTATTGACATGAATGTGAAGCATGGCAGACAAAATATAACAGAAGAAGACGCTGAGCGAAAACTTCCCAAAGGACTTATTGAACCTTCAAAGCCTTCAAAAAGGATTTAAAGAAGTTCCCTACAGCATTCCGAGGAGAATCATGAACATGCTCTATGGAGAACTATCGGAATGGAACCTTGATCCTTTCATCTTTTTTTTATCCTGGTGTGTTCCAAAGGTCTTGGAACATTCTATGTCTTTCACTCTTAATACAGCCATGCCTGACCAAAGAGTTTAAAATCCACAGAGAAGAGAGAAACCCCTGCGTAGACACGTAGACATCTTTCCCTGGAATTTTACACTCTTTGTGCCTGACAAAACTAACCAAGACACAGCAGCACTACTGGAATGTTAAACAGCCTTTTTCTAAAAGTATGTTTTGGTGCTTTTTTGTTGTACAGTACACAGGTGTTGTTGGTGGTAGTGGAGTCATTAGTAAAACATACTTCTGCTGTTTAGTTGAACACTGAATGTTAAATAGGAGACTTACCTACCTACTTCATCTCACTGGTATACAGTATGATACATGTGCAAATGATAGTATTACTTTTTACAGTTCATTGTGAATATAAACAATGTTTACATTACTAACTTTGCAAGTCTGACGGAAGCCTCCCATAAATGACATTGGACAGAAACACTTGCCATTGTTCCATCTAAAAGGGGATACATGGTGGAGGGGCTACAGGCCCAGGTGACACACAGAGAGGCTGACAGAGACTCTGCTGTACCTCCCAATGTGTTTTGGTCTTCCACCGGAGACAGCCGAGGGGAGACAGAGGCAGAGGAAATGAGATCATGTGATAGACAGTCTCCACGTTTGGTCCTTGAGGGAACAATGCCAAACCCTTTAGTTTTACTGCAAGTCATCGCTTAACAACCAGCTGCGTTCGTTTCAGTGTTCAAATTCTGTTCAGCATCCAGCTCTTCCGGAAAACCGAAAAAAGCCCAACACCTTCCACAGACAATTCCTGAACTCTCCCCAGAGAGAGTGAGGCCTTTCTGCCTTTTACAGAAATGACAATCACAGAGCAGCCTGAATCTTATTGTGGAACGACATTTAGAAATATGGAAAAAGAGGGACCTTGGCTGATGAATGATTGAATGCACTGGCCCCTGGCTGTCCTCATCAGCTGGTACGAGCAGGAGATTAATGCAGCCACTTCTGTTTATTGTGTGTGTGTGTGTGTGTGTGTGTGTGTGTGCGTGCGTGTGTGCGTGCGTGCGTGTGCTAAATGGAATTGACAGAAATGGCAAAAGAGAATGAGAAACAGGAAATTAAAATGCAACCAAGGACGGACCATAGAATGCAGTGACTTGGACTGCCCTCTGGTGGTAAGAGAGAGAGGAAGCTAGCAGCTTCCATCTTCCCCATACTATAGAATGTGTAAATGTTCTAAGTGCCAACACTCCGGTTTTCTTAAACTAAAGAATGGGGACCAAAATTAAACCCATTTGTTAAATCCTCCTTTTAAGAAAATGCACCATGCTAAACATAAAACTGGCCTTATGTTTGAGAATATTACATTGGGCTCTATGCCAAAAATCCCTAAATGATCTGTTCTGTACTGAGAATAGATGTGTCTGGCTGTGGACTGATGCCTCTGGACTAGTAATGGCTATTGATTCTCCACCTACAGGATACACTGTTCTGTACACAGCAACATGATGTTATGTGTACTGTAGTTTTATAGAGAGACTATAAAAGCTTATGAGTAGTCTATAGGTCCGAGGGGTTTGCTGTTTCATTCTCTTCAGAAAAAAGTGACTGATTCCATCCAGAGAAGTAACTAATTGTGTTTCCTTTTTGCAATAAATTAAGAGAATAATGTGGACCAAATTTTGGTTGAGGCCTTTTGACACTACCAAGGATCTTTTAGGATAAAATACCAGTTGGTAATATACAGCATACAAACTACTACAGTACAACATGCAAACTCCACTATCCATTCTGTAATCTGCCGACTCAGTTGTACTTCAGTGATTTTGGGGTTACATGCAGAGATGCTTCCCTGTGAATCAACATTCACACTCCAAAGGGACAATAAATGACGTTTGTGTTTTGCATGAGGTGTCAAAAACTGTCGCGTATTTAATCTCACGCTGCGTGTGACTAACTAGCTACTTAAAGGGAACAGTTTCCGTTTGACGAATGCTCCCCAGCTCAATTCAAGGCGTTATCAATGTGAACTTGTGGTTTTTCTATAAATAACTGTCTGAAATGTCAGCTAATTTAAGGAGAAGAGTAACAACTAGTGTACAACAGAAATGTAACTTTGAACTTCTAGACGTTTTTTAATCACGTGGCTGTGTTTACTGTTTTTCTAGTTGACTACTAATGTATCATGTTGTGTATAAGTGGGAACACATTTCCTACCTTCTAATTGTACAGTGTATCAAATAGAAGTGGGCAATGTAAGAAAAGTGAATTATTATATTGTGTAATGTTTTCTGTCAGGGCTGGGAATTCACTTTCAATTCAGGGCCTAAAATTTATTAATTTTTGTATGTGTTTCTTTATATGTACTGCAATTGTTAAAACTAATAAATAAAATAACTTGCAGGTAAAAGTAAATATAAACGTGTCTTGGGGCTGAATACAGGTGCAGAAAATGAACAGAGAAACAAACAAATGTACATGAAGAAGCGATATGACAATAAACAAAATGTATATAACACAATAACACACTATCAATATGTTGCACGACAAAACAACAACCAACACCATTCCCAAAACAAATATACAAACCCCACAACACAACATGGGCAATTGTTGCAAAAGTGAGTGATTGATGAATGGAAGCATGGATCATTAGTATAATAATTAATGCATTTGAAATCATGATTGTATCATGATTAAAAAATAATCTGTGAATTCAAAAGCAAATGTCGGCTTGATACGTGCACTGATTGGCCTCAACATTGTTACTAATTTCTACTACACATTGATGTATTCTCAAAGGCTAAAGAGAATGGCTACTGCGTGTAGTGCATGTGTGTGTATTTGTGTGAAGTTCTTGCAATCATTACTGTGGCTATCTGGCAGGGATGACGAAAATGTATGCAATGACAACATACTACAGGAATGATGTAAAATAACTGTTATCGAGATAGAGTTGATAGACAACTGCCAATATGCAACCTAAGCTAATGAAGATATATGTTTCTAATATCCATGGAATATTTAAAGTTGTATGACAAGAACTAATGCGTTCATGCGTTTAACAATAGTTTGCAGAATCACGACAACAATTAGCATAACATTGCAGGTTACTGGGTGTGCCATGGCAGGGTACCCAAGGCTGTGAATGAAAAACACAATAGCTAAACATTAGCTAATGGTTGCCTCTGGGTCTGGTTTTTATGACTAGTTTTTCTTTAGCAATGACTAGACCCGTCCTTCTCAATTTCCCCCGCCCCCAAAAAAAGGTGCCTGTACATAGAATAATAAAGTAGACAGGTAGAAGATTTTGAGTCTTCTGTTTTGTTCTCTCTTCATTTAGATGCCTCATGGCTTGTGTGTTGCTTACAATAGTGATTACAAAAATAAAACATTGCATTTGTATCTGTATATTTTTCAATTTACATTTGATAGTTTTTCATCTGACACCTTCATAAAACGTCAGCTTGACAAAACAATATAATCCAACATTTAACAACAGTGTATATAAACCATGTCAACAACAACAAAAATATAGAACTAAAGCTTTACTAAGTTATTTTCTTATAAGCAGGCATGGGGTCAAATATTTCCCATTAAGGTAGAAACTAAAACTAATTTACATGAAAAAGTGTTTTCACTGTACCACAAGGATTGGCTATTGCTTCTAATGCTAAAGGCTGACACTGTCCACTAAAGGTTACAGGGACAGCACTCAAAATACGTTTTGTTGAGTATACACACTCCACTAACCCTCACACTCTCACCCATATGCACACCAAACACACACACGCACACACACGCATAAACATAACCCTATATCATAAAAGTAAAGCACTGTTGTTCCTTCACAATGGATATTTAATCTAATAAAATTAAACCCAGTGGGGTTATTGTTACCTCATACAGTGATCAGTGACATATTACATTCTTTTGAAAATGATATTTCTATAGAACAAAGACCAAATAGACAAAAAAACTGGCACACGTGGATCGCTAAGGATACATATAATATGTTACTGGGTAAAAAATAGGTGACAGACATGATACTGTAGGGCCTAATGCATTTGAGTAAAATTCCTTACAGGCAGTTGGCACGTTTTAACATGTTTTAAATAGTTTTCTCACCAGCTATGTGTCTTGTTCAAATTCAATAAAATATTTTCTGTAGTCCTACTTAATTTTGATTTGGTGTGAGTTTAAAGAAAATATGGATGTAGCCTCGCTAAAAAGAAAAGCACCCAGCCAACGTGCGTACTCCGTGCATTCCATTATATTGGGACATTATCGTTTGCAGACGCTTTACTACATTTCCCCTAAAAATACAGCATCATGTGCAGTAGTAGCCTACGGAAGCCTACAGGCCTAAATGTTCCATTTCTCCTCCTCTGTGATTCACCGCTAGGCTTCCTATTCCTCCGTTCTCTCATGCCGACGCAGACCCGGAAGCACACAGCCTGCTTTGTTTTGTTTTCGTAGTAGGAGTTCTACAAGAGGCAGGGGACGGGGAGAGCATGAGAGCCAAATAAGGAATGGGAGATGAGCGACCAGTAGATTTTACCTGTGAAATGCCGAGTTTTATCAGCACTATTGAAGAGGGTAAGGTTAAATTGTCCCGACACCTGCCGGCAGAAACTACCGAAGTTGAGAGGTCAGTCACAGATTTACACCCTAATACAACAAGATCGAACTCAGCAATAACCCTAAATGGAGAAGCGAATCAGTCGGGAAGAAAGATAGGATGGGAAGAGGAGCAGAGGAACACCGCGGAGGAAAACGATTCAGACAGCGACGGTGCTGCCGAGATTTTCAATCGAAATTGCGGGACAATTTCCGAGTCTACTTTGCTCAATGTAAACAACAACAGTCGAGTTGAATTAGATAGGGAAAATGACGTAGACAACGCCAATAATGATCCAATAAGTGAACGGCATATTGAATGTGGCGACTGCGAGAACTCAAACAGAGAAACGGGCCAAGAGATGATGAAAAGCGATCAAAGCTTTTGTAAAACAAGTGGATTAACGACACCGGATAAATGCGAAGTTGATTTTCTAACTGATCCTGGTAAATGTTATTATAACCGTGGACGTGTCAGTAGTAAAACAACATCGCAGGATGCAGAACACGTCTATTGTACAGTTTACTGTGTCGCCAATGACTTTGGCGGAAAAGCTGTTGAAATCTCAGAAGGCTTTATTGAAACGCCAACATCAATCGAATCAGAAGACCGTTTTATGGAGACGAGGAGCGAAACAGTATCCGGCCCCGAGCCGTACAGCTTAAGTGATCTCGTGGATCCCCGGGTCATGGGCCCCCGCTCAGGTGACCCGGGTGTTGTGGTCGTGGTGCTGAACTGCCGGGTGTGCCTGGACGATAAAGCCATTGCACCCCTGCACTGCTGCCAGAACGCCGTGTGTGATGAGTGTTTGAAACGCTACATTAGCTCTGAGGTAGGTGGGGGGAGGAATGGAGGTGATATGGGTGCTTAAAAGCAGTACGAAATGCAGGAGGGACATGATGGGGGAGCACTTAGGGTTTCCAGTCTGCATGAAAACACACCCTTCACACCCTCTTTGTCTGTGCCCCCCACCAAGACACCCTGGGGGACACCATATGCATTTCTTTTGAGATGTCAAAGAACCCCCAGGGTGCTTTTAAGTGCTCAAGGGCTGTTTGGTAGTGACTGCCTGTTGACTACTGAATTACCATTTATATTTTCTTTTTTCTGTACCGCCTTGTAAATAAAACTCACAACCTACAAATATTATTTATTTTATACAAAAAATAATATAATTTAAACCTTTGCCTACATCTTTGGAAAAGAGTTTGGGATTCATATATCAGTGAAAACCTTTTATTATTTAGGTGATTTGAATTACCATAGAAAATACAGCATGGGAGAATACAATGGCAGAGGGGGGTGTGTGTGGCAACATGCGCGTGCATACAATATATGGATATCTGTCTATGTAACCAGTTTAACCAGTTTGTTACAGTTATGTTGTAAAAACACAATAATCCCTGTATGTTTCCAGAAGCACACACACCTTTCTAGTGTGTGTGTTTGTGTGTTGTTTTTTTTGTGGGTGTTACACCACCTCAGGTTATTTCTGTTGTTGTTCACACTGACTAATTTTCCCCACATACACACAAACACAGGCAACTTATCATGTATCAGTTCAACAGGTCCCACTGGCTCTGACTGCGAGGGAAGAATAGTATGGAGAGTCAGGGGCAGTTAGGAAGTGAAAAGCAGATCATGAGATAAACGGGATAGATTAGCAGTGGGGAAAAAATCACCAAAGAAGAAAGGAGAGGAAGGAGTCAGACTTGCTGAAACAAAACAGTTTAAATTAGTCTTCTGTTTTCGGTATGGGGAGGGGTAGAGAACAGTGTGGTTCTAGGAGCTCTGTATGGGAAGGGGTAGAGAACAGTGTCAGCCAGTCAACACTGAAGCATGGGGGTGGGGCATGCATCTTCAATGTTTGACAACCACATGTTGTCTTATCTCACAAATGTGATAGCATCATCTTAAATGAGAGATTCTCAGGTTCGAGATTCCTTTATCAATATTTATGGTATTTCATTGAACAGGCTATATCTAGGTCATGCATTCATGGTTTTGCTCAAGGAAACAAAATACACCCCAGCGGCAATTCTAATTGTTATTGACCTAATAATATGTGGTAAATAATTGTATTACACCGTGGTCTTATTCTCTCACTCTATTATCCGGTACTTCTACACAGCCCTGGCTCCATAAATACAATAAATACAGGAATACAAACTAGTGGTGCAGACTGCACCACACAACAGTTTCCTAGCCTTTGCAAGCTGTTTCACATGTGTGGGGCGGAGCTTCTGACGGAGCACCCTATGGCATTGAAGGGAGAGGGGTTTTGTTTTGATCGAGTTAAAAAATCAATCAGCTTTCTCCAGAATTACTTACCATACCTTTTTTTAGATAACATTATTTTATGTGAAACACATTGAGTCTGCAACTCATAATAAATGTGCTCTATAAATGAAGTGCCTCACTTTGCCTAAACAGCTGTAAATGTTGCCTCAATGCTTCCCAGTTACTGATGGGCAAGGCTCACATCCCATGTCCCACCCTGGAGTGCAGCGGCTTCCTAGAAGAGGGCCTTGTAGTGTCCAATCTTGCCAAAGAGGATGTTGCAAAGTACCATTACTTGGTGGAGTTGAGCCAAATGGATGTGAACAACAAGCCATGTCCCAAGTGCAGTCTGTTCACCACACTGAAGACCCTCACCCCTCTCCGCACCGAACACAAATACAAGGTGAGGCAACAGACAAGGCAGAGATGAGCATGATTTCCTAGGTAATCTGCGGCTATGTCCATACTAGCATTGTTAGACTCCAAAAGCAACTTCCAGTGCCAAATGCCAAATGTGCAGTTCCTTGAATGGCCACTCGAGGCTTGCTAAACTGAGTCAATCCCCATAGACCCTCTTGTTAAAATGGCCAACTCTACAGCAGAAATAAGCATGTGTACAGCCTGGTACAAAGAATGCTGTAGCTACTTTTCCAATTCATGGAAAGTAAACGTATACAATTGTATGCATTTATGCAACTCCTCATTATGGATAGCCAGGAATTATAGGCAGAGTCAGGCACTGCAAAGATGGCCAGAGCCAGCACAGCTTGAGCTTCAAAACCGTCATGGAGGGTTTGTCCATTTATCTATACAGTCTATGGCTCTGACCATGTTCAGAGATACAGGCGTTTTCTTGTGAGGTATGTGCAGCGTTTTCAAATGTATCTATTCTAGTGTGGACATAGCCTATGATACTCTATTTTAGGACATTATGTTATGTTAATACTACTGCACTACTGCTCTGGTATTAGATCAGGAACTGGTCCCTCTGTGCCAAAGTTAAGGTTTCTGAAGCCCACTGCACCTAAGGACAGTAGTTATCATGTGTTTACGATGTGTATCCATTCAGGGTTTACATTTGGAGTGAGCTTTGACATTAAATGCATTTTTGAGCATGTATTCAAATCATACAACAGCATGCCAACTCTTTGGCCTTGCGGTTAGTGTTAATTTAAGATATGTTTATGTTTTGAATTATGCTATTCGGTAATGAAATTCTACAACAATAAACTAAGTATTAGAGTAGAGACCACAATAAGCTTTGTAGGGAAGGTTAAGTCCTACATCTGCATGTTTTTTAAGAAAAACTTGTTTATGAATATAACTGTGAGCTGCAGGTGACACACCTCCCACAAAAGATGGGTTAATTTACGGCAGATGTCTGCAGGAGCACTTAATGTAGGATATTAGGAAGTTGCAGGGTAGAGGGTTTAACATTAGTTCACTGGCATCGTGTCCGGTCAGTACAAGCTGTGCTCCATTGTGGCCTATGAGCAATGCTGGCTTGTTTGTGCTACAGTATGGGTTACTTGCTTTACAATCACCAAGATTTGCAAGCCTTTGCTGTTTTCCTCACAGTAGATTTTTGCTGGGGTGTAATGTGATGGGGTCTCCGTCCTCTCCACACAGATCCAGTGTAGTGACTGTCAGTTTGTGTGGTGTTTCAAATGCCACGCTCCCTGGCACAACGGACTGAAGTGTCGCGAATACAGGAAAGGAGACAAACTCTTTCGGAACTGGGCCAACGACGTAGCATATGGACAGAGGAATGCCCAGAAATGTCCACAATGCAAGGTATGGTAAGAACCAAGGATGGAAGAGATGAGAACACAGCTTAGAGAGGGGATGTGCTGACAGGAGCAGTGAAATGGCTGGTTGTAAGAGAGGAACACAGAGGCATTGGATGTTTGGAGGATCAGGAAATCAGGGATGAAGGCATTAAAAATGTATAGAGAGACCGGGGAGAGTGGATTAAAAGCTACAGACAATGTATTAGATGAGACAGCAAAACACTGACTCAGACTGTAGTAAGAATAGAGAAACGGGAACATTGGGACATGTATGACTATATGCATCAGAATGTAAAGTCACAAAATAATTATAAATATCCAGTGAGGAATAAAAATATGATTTTAGTGAAAATCAGGTAAACAGCCGTTCCTCTGTGCAGATACACATTCAGCGTACAGAGGGATGCGATCACATGACCTGCACGCAGTGTAACACCAACTTCTGTTACCGCTGTGGAGAACGCTATCGACACCTCAGGTTAGATACTCGGTTTCTCTCTTCGCCCCTCTTTCCTTCCTTCCACATTCCAACCCATGACAACTCCAAATCTTAACCCTCACTAGTACAATGACAAACTTCCAAAAGAACTTCCTACGAATACTTAAGTTTGGTCTCTTTCTGTTGACAGGTTTTTTGGAGACCATACGTCAAACCTCAGTGTATTTGGCTGCAAGTATCGCTATCTACCCGAGAAACCACATCTGAGACGCCTAGTTAGAGGATCTGTCTGTGGTGAGTCAGTGTTTATGAGACTGGGGGGATGCATTTAAATTAACTGTGCGGCAAATAAAATTATTCTCCTCCGTCTTGTTATAGTCTCTCGTCCGCCATTATGTTTCTCTCCTCCCTCATCTTTCTACCTCTCTATGTCTCTATAGTGGGTAAGATGGTGATTGCACCAGTGGCTATTGTGCTTCTTCTGGTCCTTGGAGCACTTTCGCTAGTCATAGGTAAACTCACACACACACAGAAATATACCAGGTATGACTTGCAATGTGCAGCGTTCACAGTGAAATTGTAAATTGGGTGTTATAGACGCTTTAATCCTAAGAAGCTAAGAATGCATTGTACTAATGTGCTCTCCACACAATATAATGCATTCTTAGGCCCTGTTTAAATTTGGTTTTAAAATGCATCTTGGGTGATTGGATCACAAGTGGACACCGCTAAATTAAAGTGCAGTACAAACACCCAGGTGGATTGTGATCCAATCACTCAAGTAAGTACAATTTATTTATATAGTACTTTTCACAGACCGGAATAACAAAGTTCTTTACAGTACCAATAATATAAAACACAATGCAAAAAAATTAAAATTAAAGGAACAATACACAATAAAATACTCCATAAAACACGTAAGAAAAATGAACATATGAAATACACGTACACAAATTTTGCTCTTGAAACATGTTCGCTGTTGTTTGTTGTCTCTCACGTTTGCTAATCAACGTTAACAAAGGAAATCAGTGACAGTTGGTCAGCTGGTCACCTTGGTGATGCATGCTGAGACACATTAGTTGTAAATGTAAATGCATTTTAAAACAAAATGTAATGCCCAAAAACACTTTCAGAAAAACCACAACATTTTAGCATCCCAATTTCATAGTGTGAGAAGTGTGACTTAGCTAAACATGCAGAATTTTCATATGATTGTTTTGGAAGAAATGTAGATTTCACAATCAGATGCTTTGTTGGAATGAAGATATTTGGTTATGTTGTGTCTGACTGTCTCTTTCTCTCTTCCTCTCTTGTTCACCATCAATAGGTTTGGTAGCTCTTCCAGTCTACTATGTCTGTAAAAAGAAGAAAAAACAACTCCCATATTGGTATTGGTGATACATACATCGGTTCAGATTAGGTATCACCTTGAAGCAAACAATTGGGGGTGTTATCTATCATTGCTCTCTTTCCATTATTGTGCCCCCAACTCATCTACAGTATCTGTCCATCATCCCATATTCCTTCCTCTTCTTTGCTGAATAGACTTGGATTACACTGCATCCTGAATTAACCGGTAAGGAAGATTTTCTGTAGGTTAGGTTACTATTTAGCCATAAAGTCTGTGACCTTGTGAAGTGAGAAAAAGTGGTGCTTTATATCAGGAGGAAAGACTACTGTAACCACTGTAACCAAGGAAGTTACAATACTGCTTTATTGTGTGTCAACCAGGACCCAAGCTCCTCTAAGTCAAGGCTATAGAGTCATTTTATTTAATTTTGTACAGAACTAACATTAATTGTGTTTTCTCTCTCAGTTGAGAGCTTACCTGAGTAATGCAGTGGACCGACAGGAGCACATTACATCTTTATGTTAAATGGGAGATAATTCTAGATATTATAGATGTTGAGTGTTAGGTATAATGCTTCAAAGGTGATTTAGTTTTAATTTATCTGCAGCATTTTTTTTATTGTGAAGAGATCACTATCAGCACATCTCTAAAATATCAAGATTTTACCAAAGGCCTACTGTATATCATAATTGTTGCATATTTTATCTGTTCCCAGCATAAACCCTGTCCATGAACCAGTTTAGCATTTTTGATGTTTTACATCAATTATCAATGTGCTGGTGTGGTACTTGGGTTAAGAAACTTGCCAATTATTTAATGAATATCCATATTGGAATCAGAATTAGATTTTAGCAAGGTATAGATACAGTACTTTTAGAAAGCGAATAATATTCGATAGTTGAATCTAAACTCCAGTGTGTTTACTCTCAGGGAGATTTTGTTGTATCCACTGTGCCCAATTTAATTTATTTTTTAAAATAAGTTGTGCCACTGAAACTGCTGAAACAACCCTAAATGAATCAATACTACTGCAGACCATGTGTCAAAACTTTATTTCATTGACCATCTATCTTTACTTTTTTTAATTTATTTATACGGACTAGGGAAAGATAAAAACAAGACAATAATTTATTTTCATATTAGAATTGGGAGCTACATGTTGACAAATAAATATTCTACTGTCTGCTACACAAATTCACACATTTCTGTATCATAGAACTGGCAGTGTAGATACTTTGTATATGCTGTGGGCTTGTATATATTTATCCTGAGTCAGACATGAAATAGTTCACATAACCTGTTTATCAGACATGTCTTTTCTGTGTTGCTGACATGTTGTAGTGCTAAATCCAACAACTGAGCAATGTTATCATATTAATGTTAATCATAAGATGCCATTTCACTGCTATTTTAATGTTATTGCACCTCCTCCTAGGTGGGTTATTGTAATTTACATAACTGACTTAATGGACAAAATATGTTTGCTTCAAAATAATAAGTAATGGCAACTTTCTTGTTCAAATAATTTGTCAATCTGGGGATTGTTAGCTGGCTAAAATCCCTGGCGCTGTCTATGAAAATATTGCAAGACAATGTAATGGTGCCTTCCCAAACAATGCAGAGTTATAGTTTATATTAAGTGGCCCCTGGCATTCTAAGACAGAGAGAAATTCAGGAAAACAGCTTTAAAATAAATTAATCTGTGATGGTTTTGAATGATGCTTTAAACAGGGTAAACAGTTTTATGTTACCTCTAATGCTAGTCTAATGTGAAAATGTTAGATCCTGTTATTGTCTAATGCGATCTGTGAATGGGCAGCCGCACATTTTCATGGCTTAAGGTTTAACATAATTTCTGATGCTATTGGTAGTTAGCTGTATATTAGCCTAGCTATTACAAATACACTTGCACAACTCAAATGTTCACTTTATCTATGCGTATAAACTCAGTGTAGCTATGTGAACATGCACCGTAGGGTAATCCCACTTTTCATGGGGAGGGGAGGCCAGTAGCAGAAGGCATAGGGAGAAAAATAATGAGATTGATTTATTATGTCTAATTTGAACACACTACTGGTTTCAACAGAAATTGCATTTTGATAGAAATGTCTAGATTTGACTTTTCTCTGTGCATTTCTCCATGCGTATAGGCTTAAAGTGAGACCAAGCCCATGATACTGTATGTTGTTGCTCTCACACTTCTGCTTTTACAATGATGCTGTAATGCTTCACAGAGACAAACACTGTTTTCCATTTGAGGGTTAATAAAGAATAAAATAAGCTGCGTAAGATGCCATATGTCTTGTTTTGACTGTCATAGGTGTTTGTTGACTGCTGGATGTGGATGTAGACGCTTATTAGTTAACTACACTACCTTGTAAAATTACTTTTTCTGGTTGACTAACTGTTTGGTTCTATGTTTATCTGGTCAACTCTCCTTCTGTCCATTCTGTCACCTTATGCCTATTTCAAGTACAGTATACTGACCCTAAGGTTTTTTGGTTTGTCCAGAGTTGATTTCAGTGTTTTGACAGTAGAGGTCGCAAGAGGCCCACAGAATGGTTAGAATGGCAACATTTGCAATGCATTATTTAACTAAAACATTTTGCTCCCTCCTGCCTCCTTTCCAATTAAACGTATTGTGAAAGAAGTCTCTTGAATACATTTTTCTTTTTTCTTTTCTTTTTCTTTTTTTAGTAAGGAAACAAAAAAACCATTATGTCCTGCGAAGCTCCGCCCCAGTTGTGGTGTGGCACTTGACATGAGCTGGAGAGTAAACACTGAACTGGCACGGGTAGCCTACTATAGTAGTGCGACTGTCTTCTCAGAGAATACATTTTATCTTCGGTGAGGCTGTTTGACGGGTATCAATGGAAACTAGACAACAAGGTGAGACCGTGAAAGAATCTATATGGTTTTATTTGGTCATTTTGGCCAGTCGCTGCTTTACACGGAATATTTGATAAGAAATCCTAGTTTAATAAGAAGGTCAGTGGGATTTGGAAGATTAAACGCAAAGTCCTGATAGGCTACTGTGCCCATAAAACAAGGGAATAGGACTAATGTGTTATTCGTTTAATTTATAGGACATTTCTAAAAATGACGTAGCCTACCTGTTGTTATAGCCTAAGCCTACCCAGTTGTCAGATTGATACAGTTGCATTGTTTTTACTTTGGGAAAGTTTTGTATTTTGACAAAGCCATCTTGAAAGTATCTTGAATAATGATAATGACCAAGACTGAGAAGTGCTGACTCTGGATGGCTTGGCCTATTGTATATTCAAGACAACATGGGAATTCCAGCTCAAGTTCAAGCATGGAGCTACCGAGCTAGATAATGTTTCCCAGTCCAGATATTTCAATATTGTAGAGTGGCGTTCTCATAAACGTTCACTGAGCGCTTCACAGTGAATGCATACATTTTAAAAATAGCGTGGTGCTAATGCTTGACCCTTGAACTGACTACAGCTCAAGGATCAAACTCAAGGCATCTGGTAGGGATGCAAGAAAGGTAGACCTTAATTAACTGAACCGATTCCTTCACAGCGCTGGGCGTTCTTGGATGCACTAATTGCTTCACCCCCATCTACAAAAATGAGCCTATCATTGTTTGTCTAACAGCCCACATTTGGTACCATTTACATCTGTTCTAAGCTTTCAGCTATTTACAAATAGCTGAAGAGAATATAATTATTTCTGCAGTGCCACTTATCATCAGAAACAATCTGTAACATAGAATATGTTACAGCAACAAACAGTATTCACTATGTTTCTGTAACTGTGCTGTTCTGTATTAACAACGTTTCAGAGTTCTGCACTATGGTGGCTAAACTGTAGATGACTATTTCAGCAAGCTAGGTCTGATTTAGCATCCATATTACCAACACTAGGCCTCTGATTTAACATAGTCACATGACTAGCCTACAAGCTAAAGTACTAATCTTGTGACCGAAGGTATTCTACATCAGACAGAGCAATAGGTGAGGACTGACAAATGGATTGAGGATATGGGCAAGAAAAGATGGAGCAATAGTGGCACCAACTCAGTTATGGTCATTTGATATGTTCAGTTCCTAAAGAAAACAGCAGTTTTCATCACAAAAAATCATAGCAAATGGTAGAAGTTTTGGCTTGTTGTACAGAGCAGGGTAAGGAGTGACAGGCAGTCAGAAAATATCCTTAGAGGCTTATTGATCTGCCCCTGACACAGTATAGCCTACTGCTTTCATAGCATCTGCTTTGATTCAATTTTGAAGGTATCTTTAGCCTGAGACCAGCCACATGACTGTGGAGGAAGTGATTCATGGAGCTGCCACAATCTCAGTGTCAGGAATTGCCTAATAAACACAAACCCAGTCAGTGAGATATATTGTGACCGATTTGAATGTTAGCAGAAACCTGCAAGGTCTTTGATTGCATTCAGGCTTTTCTGGAAGGGCTGCTAGACTGACAATATAGTGATCACACTGTACAGGTCTGCGTTGACCTGTAAACACTACAACTACTGCAAACTAAGTGCTTGTTTGCTATAGTGGCACACTCTGTACAGTATATTTACATGATACATTAAACCATTTCTGGTGCAGGTTTCATCTTCTCAATACTGTTAATGAATGAATTATTTTATTAATAATGTAATCTGATTTTCTCCGATTTGTTCCAAACGTGTCAAAAGCCAGACTTCCTGTAGATTGATAAACTACAACACTTTGTCCTGCATAGACAGAACTCACTTACTGGCTGAGCTGAGGAGGAAAGGGGAAACGGCCAAAAGTGCATGTGTGCTCGTGCGTGCAGCCCTGTAACGGTTTCTCTCGTCTCCTCCCACTCCGCTGCCACTCCTTGCTGTTGTGGACCAGAGTTGTATTCCAATGTTCTCAGTGGAACAGTGGTGGACTGGGGTGACATGCCAGAGGAGCACTGGGTAATCTCACACAAGGGAGCGCAGGGTAAGGCTCAGGGATGGTCCAGACCGCAAGAAGTGACTGGGAGAATAAAACTTCAAATCCTCGAACAGCATGAGGGACACTTGGCCTGTCTTGTGCTCACGACTCCCAAAACCAGTGGTCCGTGAACCACTGTTTAGCTTTCATGCTGCTCAAATGTAGCTATATGCATGCCAAGATGGCATTACAAATAGATGAAACAAGAAAACACACCACTCACATTATATTTGACTGATGATGACCAAATGAAGAAATAATGAAATAACATTATTTAACCACTGGTCTAAGCAGACACATGGCATTAAAAGTGGTCGGTCACTACCGAGACAAATCAAACGCTCCCTCAGGCACTGAAGTTGTATTCGACTGTTGCTTTGCTCAGGTTTGGATAAGGCCACTGCTTGCTCTTCACGTGAGGATGTGGGTGTGAGGAAATCGCAAGGGGAAGACTGGGATCAAACCCCCCTAAAGAGGGGAGGTTTGTCCGGGAACACACCCTTGAGTGGGGGACATTGGGGCCAACCCTCACCAGCAGGGGAGGCCGGGTATAAGAGTTACCACCCTGCTGAGGAGGAGTGGGGTCAGTCGTGTGAGGACTGGGCAATGGCCACTACCTGGGACAAGCAGCTGGACCCTACAGGTGACTAGGGAAGTAGATTGCAGTTAGAAATGTGCTGTAGCTGTAGAAACTCATGGTAGGTGAGTTAATATTGAAAACAGAAAGCTAGTGGGAATTTGGATTGCGTGTAGGCCTTTGCCACTAATTAACACAACCTTCCAGTCAACTGTCTTGACTTCCTTATGATGATGCCTTCTTAATGTAGAGAAGCCACCTAAATATAATCCATTTGCCCTTAGCCTAAGACACCAGGCTACATTCTACAAATAGGTTAAATGTTCATTTTAGGTCCAGGTTTTTACCTGTAGCCTACTATAATCACAACTAGGCAGCCTATATTATGTTTTATTATTTTGAAAATGTAAATCTGAAGGCCTCGTTGTAGACTCATCTCTCAGTGGACGCCTAAAAACAATAGATATGCAATCTAATTAGCATTCTAATGAAACATTAGCAATTTGAAGGAGACAGAGTACAACAGACTGGTTTGATCATATGTGGGTTGATCATATCTCAAAAGAGAAGCAGTGACCCCATTGACTGTAGGACCATTCATGAGCCCCCAAGACACATGGCTTCTAACAAGATATTACAGACAGAGATTACACTGTTGTAAACACCCACTGTATTGTTAGTGACCCTTTCCTCTACAAACAACCACATTCAACCACTTTTCTTCATGGATCATATGTGGATATAATGTAATTTACCCAGTTCAGTATATTTCATTCATCTTGAATTTACAGTGCAGTATGACATGTCAGCTAGTCAACACTCAAAAATATTTGAGTGTTATTTGAATACACCAGGAGGATCATATCAGAATCAGAAAATAATCTGGGGTGGTAAAGGTTTGGTTTGGGATGTGAACTTGTTATGTGACTGTGAGCATGCTTAATCTAGCCTGCATGATTCATTCTGTCTGCTATGTATTGTAGATGACTAGTGAGCTAGCTAAATTGCATTTTACAAGTGCCTATACTTTTACAAAGAATGTGTAGTGTGTGTGTGTATAGTATATGTGTACGTGATACACACATACAGTATATTTAACTCTTTGTGCCCCTAAATCTAATAATGGCTATTGTATCTGAACAGGGTGAGAGCACACTTCATTCATGCATGCCTCAGTTTAGAAGGAAATTAGGGTTGCAAACAGTTAATAATGTGATTATAGTGCCTGTATTTTCTATTGATAGTGGCCTTGTCTTGTTTTCTCCCACTCTTGTGTGAATGGTGTTATCTACATTTGGCACCTACTGTAGCAATAGTAGCAAAAACATTTCTAAATTATGAAACTATATATGATATATAGCAATTGGCCTTGCTTTTAAGGTGCACAAAAGTGATCTGTGTGGAGGGGTCTTTGAATGTGCTATATTATCCATCTAACATCCCTCTCTCATCTCCTTCATTCTGTATTGCTGCCACTTAAAGTCAGTGGGCACCTGAGAACAGGTATGACTGATTTCATTGACATTTCAACAGTGTACAGTTAACATTAACATCAAAATCATTCAGCCTTTGAGGAAATTGTGTGTGTATTGTTGTATTTCTATATTAATGCATTTACAGTTCTGAGTGTATTATGAGTTGTGTGCTGAGAGAGAGGATTTCAATTAGAATGTTCTGATTTAACTTCCTGACTGCTATCCTTAAACAGGAACCTAACCGTTCCAGAGGAAGAACTAAAGAAAGCAAAAACAGATACTTCCCTGGAATGACTACTGCATTTATCAATTGTGTGTTGATAGATAATGTTTTTGGTTCTGTAGTGTCAGTAGGCAGAGTTAAATCTAGATAATCCAGATTAGAGCTCTGTGAGACACACATTACATAACTGACACACATAAGCGGACAGAAAGACAGACAGACATATGGAGAGTGACAATGCAACCCCCCCCACACACACACACACACACACACACACATACTGACGCACAAATAGGCATACAATGACAGATGGTAGTTGATAAATCTGAACTATCAGATTCAGTTTGTTTATTAAATGTCATTTATTGTTTGAGTTTTCAGAATCACAGAATGTTTTGTAAATCAGGTTTATTAAAGTTGTTAAAGACTTTATTTAAGTCTTTCTCTCGCTCTCTGCAGTGAATTTCATAAGCACTTCCTCTCACGTTCTGAGTTAATGTAATGCACGCAGAGACCAGTGGTTGTGTTATGCTTGGTGCAGGCCTTTTGGATTCAGAGCCCGTTAACGAGGCTGATGAGGACTTGGCATCTGAAGATAACCTGAACATCATATTGACAGAAGAGGAGAGAGAAGAGATACAACAGGAACTGGCTAAGGTGTGCCAGCACACACACACACAAACATGAATACAGCATGCAGACGTTAGGACTATTTAGTGAACTGTAATGGCATTAGCAAATGCATTTAAAATTCACCAAATATCTCCTTGCAGTCCACTAGTTTACCCTTCTCTGTGCGTGCTAAAAAAAATCTGGTGCTTCTACACAGCCCTATCCTTCGCAATGCATTTCCAAAGTGTGGGGTTGAGCTTCTGAGGGAGCACCTAAAACGTTGAAGGGAGAGGTGATTTTGATTTGAGTTTGACGTTAGCAAGCATTCTCGAGAATTATTTTATCTACAACACTCTTTACTTTACAAATCATACAGTATATTGTAAATATAAAGGCTGGTCTAGTTGAGTAGCTACAATAGGTCCTCTGTGTTATGTGATTATCCCATACTAACTGTATAATAATACACTAATACATCTAAATAAATAGACAGTCTGAATGACGCGGCTTTAAGTCATGCTAACTGTTAGCATGGCACAGGGCAAAATACACAAAAAAACCCCACATTTTATTAAAAAAGAAAAGGCGAAATAAGATCGAGTGTGTCACGAAATCGTTGTTTGAAGACCACACTACAACCATAACAGGCGTGTGACAGCTGCAGCCAAGTGTGAAGCCTCCCTCTGTGTGTGTGTGTGCGTGTGTGTGTAGTTGGAAGAGGAGATCGGCACACTGCGACAGGTGTTGTCCTCTAAAGAGAAGCAGCATGCCGAGCTCAAACAGAAGCTGGGTGTCACCCCCCTCAGTGAGATCAGGAACAACCTATCCAAAGGCTGGCAAGAAGTGCAGAGCTCTACCGCGTAGGTTACACGTACATACATGCACACGCACGCACACAAATATACACACGGGCTCAAACCATAAAAGGAGAAATACTGTATGCTTAATGCACAAAGACGTATGCAGGTATAATTGCTATGGCTTTGTTAGCATGCAGCATTAAATGGAACCTCTGGCTATGTGTCTGTCCACACACAACACAGGGAACCTAGTTAAAAACACATTACAAGCAGGACATTACCCAGGCTTCATAATCTTTGTTGGACACACGACATCCAAACCCAATTTAAAAACTGATAATCCTGAAGGCACCGCACCACAGAGGGCATAACTGTTTTTGTCCTTAGGTCATCATAGCCAGAAACATGAACACAATGAGACAGGCTATGGCGTAGGTCCACTGCATGTTAGCACCTTTCTGTTGCTTCTGAATAATTTCCACTGGCTGCAACATGGTGAAATTGAATATAATAATAGTGTTTTACAACGAATATACAACAATACAACAAAGGTCTGTAATTATTTGGCCCATTCTGCTGGGAGCTGTTCAGCCGAAATGGAAATGTGTTGTTTTCAACATAGTCAGCATCGCGGAAGAGAAGAGAGGGAGGGAGCTCCAGTTACAAACACACACATACACACACCCTCAGTGTGTCATCTATAATGGATTAAGTTTAAGAGACAGCAGTGATGTATACTTGGTGGGGAGAGCTCAAGTGATTATTGAGGACATTTAAAAATGATTCAGTATTACAGAAAGTTGGTTGCTCAAGCGACAGGTATCACTACTAATTTAGTGCAAACCTATAACGCCTGAGCCATATTTTAACTGTCCCTTTGTATCTGGTGCGTTTGTGTGTCAGCTTTAAGAAGACATCGGATACCTTCTCGACAGCGGGGCAGAAAACAACAGCAGCACTTAGTACCCTGGGTACGGCCATCAGCAGGAAATTAGGAGATATGAGGTACGATGTCACATCCTGTTTTCTCAACTCCACAAACTCCAAAAGGCAGTTTTCATTCACATTTAGTACTTCCCCTAAGAAGTATTTTACTATTCATATCAACATCCTCCTTTCATGCTAAACCTGTTCATGACCCATGCAAACTATGCTCAAACAATGGGCTCTCTCTCTCTCTCTCTCTCTCTCTCTTATAAATTCATTAATTTCTGTGATATTAGCTCTGGTCGGTCAGTCGAACAGACCTCCTATGTCCTGTGAATACAGGGTTCTTCCAACATTGTGGCTGAAATGTGTGGCTGAAGGGTTGTGCGACACACTTCACTGTGTTTTCTAATATGAAAATCAGCAAAAAAAAACATGTTATGTTTTATTTATTGCAGCATGTTTGGTCTAGAGTTACTGTACCCGCGGAGGTACGTTCCCTGTCGGTGTGTGAGTGTGAGGGATGTAACTCCTTATTTATGCATGCGTATGGTTTGCTTCTGGCATTAACTTCAGCTGAAGTTAATGGACATCATAAAATACCGCTTAAGTATGTAGCGTGGTCTTCAGTTTACATATGAGTCCATAGACCTGTTCTATTTCTGCCAGCAAATACTTTCCAGTGTGTAAAACAGTTGGTTTGTGAGAGTGAGACGTTTGCATGCATAAGTGACTGAATTGGAAAATTGTTATGTATTTGTTTTGAAGCATGTTGACAGGTTAACTGTACGTTCAGGTTCAGCATATTTATTTTTGTCTGCACACACTCATCAGATATCAGATCAATCAATAATGCATTACATTACATTTGAGATCAGTTAGCAAATGCTTTTATCCAAAGTGATTTACAATGACTCCAATTACAAGTATAGGCATCTTGCTCAAGGATGCTTGTATAAGATATACATTAGGCTGGGCTTGCTGGAGATCAAACCAACATTTGATTGCTCAAATGTTCAGTGGTGTCACTGTATAGTAACCAAAACAATGTGTGCAGTATAATGTTTGAGTTCATAGAACTATGACTTTGCTTAAGGGTTTATATAGCCATAATCAGAAATGTCTACAGACATCAATATGTTAAAGGTGGAGTCAGTGAATGTATGTTAATATCTACTCACTGTCTACTAGCTGTTCGTTCTATGTGCATGCTGAAAATAGAATAAATTATTCTACACAGTCCTGGCTCTGTTAACACAAATAAAGTGGTGCAGACCGCACCACACAACACTATCCTAGCCTTGGCAATGCGTGTCCAATGTTGGCTTCTGAGGGAACACCCTATGGCATTGAAGCATCCCTCACTCCACCTTTAACTCTCAATGAACTCCTTTGTTATTTTGAATAAACCCCCCTTTTAAAAATATTCCAATAAATTCAGAATAAACATTGCCTTACTGATTGTATTGGTATACTTCACTGTGATGTCTCTGGTGTGAAGGCTGAAAAACAAGACTGTTTTTCAAGGTGTTTTTCTTGTTTCTTTTTTTCCTGGTGCATCCCAAGGTCCAACTCAATAGGGTAAGAACCATATATATAGCTGTTTAAAATATTACCTTCTGTATTCCATTAACTGGTGCCGTAGATCCCTTAAGGTGGACTAGGATACAGGCTCCTTGATAATTACTGCTAAAATACCCTAAGCAATCTATAAATACATATTGTTGCTACTTAACAACAAATGACGAACCTTATTGTTGTACATGAATGAGCCCCTAGTGCAACATCACAACAAGCACTACTGTGGGTGCATGTTTCACACAGACACAGTAATGCCCTTAAATATGCAGTGCTTCCTGTGTGGTTTTTTTGGGGGGTGGTTTGGAACAAAATCCATATCCATTATGCATTTGAATGTTCTTAAATAATGCGTCTCTGTTTTGTGTTGCTAAAACTGACTTTCATAAACACTATAGCCACTCACATTTGTTATTTAAATATTCCAGTTAGTTGATGTATTTAATCAGTATTTGTTATTTTAAGTGATTCAGTCTGAGATAAATTTGACCAAGGAAATGCTTGAATCAGGAATGATTGTTGTTTTAGTAAAGATAAATGTGGAAATCTATAAATGTATAGGATATGTAACTCAATAGAGCTTCTGTCAGAACATGTGACAGCACTGAAAAACAGACTGGAATGCAGCAGTCATCTGATTCTGATTAACTAATACAGCAATCCTGTGTTTTAGAACTGGATCTGAGCTGACATTATTTCAGATATGTCATGGGTTACTTTCTGCAAATTGACACTCTCAACATAATTTTTAAATATCACAGCGACTTCGCTTTATAATTAGTTGGGTTTAATGAGTTAAATCATGGTTCCATCACGGCTGCAGTAGTGTTTCTGAAGTTGCAGTCCAGAGCTTGAAGGAATGCAGTAGAATGTAGCTTCTGGTACAGTAGATCATCCGATACTAATGTGCTTTGCTCTAAAGCAGTGGTTCTCAACATGGGTATTGGGAGATACTATTGGAACAGGGGGCAAAAGAATATCTCAACATGTTGAAATACTTTTTTTCACTAAAATCTTTATATTTTTAAAGCCAACATGTGTCAGTGTGGCCGTAATTTTCTTATATGACTGCCAAATGGACTAAAACATTGTTGCCTTATTGTTATATAGACTGTACAACTTACAGTTGATGTTTCATCTGAACTATCACAGCTTCTCTATTATTACTATAGAGAAGCTGTATAACTATTGTCTATAATATACACTCTTTCACCGGAGATGAAAATGGCACTTTTGTAGCTTTGTAGAGACTCTACAAATCTACTGTTGGGTGGGTGATGTAACTAAATGGCATTACCATTAACAATAAAACTATCAACACAGCATATTTTCAAGCCAGCATGCTTTCCCCGTTTAGTGTTAATGGCTTTAACAATGTTACATGATAATGAAAAATGTTAACCAGCCAGACAAGCAATGCTTTCTCTTTCTGTGTATGTGTGTACTGTATGTGTGCCCGCCTGTGTAAACTACTAATCATTAACTCCTCTCTGACCATGCTCTCTGGGAACAGCTACTCTATCAGACACTCAATGAGCATGCCCACTATGAGGTAACACCACTGTCTGTGTGTGTGTGTGTGGAGAAACTGTTACTCTGCTTTTAATATAGTTCGGCTGGGTTCATCATTTCATTGGTAATATTAAAGATTATTTAGTATACAGTGTCATGACTCCAGTACCTTGTGGTGTTAATACTGTTGGGGGGGGACTGTGAAAACATAGCTGTTTCCCTTCTGACACGCCCTGATTATGGTGTATGTTCAGTACATTTCTCATACTACTAGGCTGTTTACAAAGCAAATAACCGTATATAACTTACTGTGTCTGCAGACAACAAAATAGTGCTGTGTGTACAGTACAACAAACATAATCCGTGTCCTGCAGCAACTTTTTACATTGAGCAAGATCTGATTTTCCTATTAATTTCCAGTTACTTGTACAGGTTGTTTGAATATCCCTCTTGATTTATGATGATGATGATGATGATAATAATAACTTACAAATCTTTAAAACAATTTTTGTGTGCTTCTATTCCTG
Source organism: Aphredoderus sayanus (assembly GCA_027564795.1). Lineage (NCBI taxonomy): Eukaryota > Metazoa > Chordata > Actinopteri > Percopsiformes > Aphredoderidae > Aphredoderus > Aphredoderus sayanus. The sequence goes on from JAODUG010004489.1 coordinate 24,715, forward strand.
CTCTTTATTTTTATTTACCTACCCACCCACCCATTATTGCTAATCTATGTTTTTCCTTTCAGAAATTCTCCCAGCTTCAAGTCTTTTGAGGAGAAAGTTGAGACCACAGTGTCTACTATAAAGGTACGGCGTGTGTATGTGTCTGTAAAAGACAATTAAAATGTTGTTTATTTATTTCCTTTTATGTAGTACTGTGTATAATTCCTCTACTCTCTACCTCTACTATTTTGTCCTGTGCCAGACCAAGGTCGGAGGGTCAGGCACTGGAGGCAGTTTTGAGGAGGTCCTCTCTTCAGCAGCACAAGCCAGCGCTCAGGACACCCCCACCAACAACTTGACGGACACGTCCGAGATGCCCTGCTAGAGTGGCATTCGCGAGATAAGGCGGGACCAAACTACACCAGGAATTCTTATCTCTAAAAGCTCTTACACGTTTCAATCTGTGACTGGAACATAAATTAAAGTTGACAGAAATAATGATAATAATGTTAAGGTGTTTCTTGAGGTTTAATGTGTAATGATAGCAGAATTAGCATTTCATTATGCTGTTACAGTGTTGGGGTGTTATCAAAACAAAGCCCTGTAAGTGAAGTGTCCCTTTGATCTCTGAAATTCATTTTCTCTTCTACTAAATACATATGATGATCACTAGCGGGGGAATTTAAATTGGCACGTTATATTTATCAGTGCACTAGGGCAGCATTTCCTGCCAGTGAAGCAAAACAAATTCTACACATAATTGTCACTCATTTGACTCAACAATACGTCAGTGCCTTTGCCTAGTTGTCGTAAGACAATTCCCCGTAGACCTGGGTTTTGACACAATCAAAGAGATTCTAAATTGACCATCTGCGCTACAGATCGACATCCCATGATACTGGTCTGCCATCCTACCTCATAAGTATGCAGAGATAGGCTCCAGGCACCCTGAAAATTGTTCATTGAACTCTACATGAAATAAATACAGACTAGCCAGATGGAGGAACTTGTTCTTAAATTCTAGGGTAAATTGACCCCTAGCAAAGAGACTGAGTGGCCTATGAGAAGGCTTAATTGTGCGTGGTTTCACTTCTCAGATATTTTTGACTGAAGTGATTCAAGAATTATGTTACTAAGCAACGCAGGACTTATCGCTATCATTATTTATACATATTTAAATAAAATTAAATACATTTACAGCTTAATATTTTTTTATAAAAAAAAAACATTTTGAAGACTCAATCCTGAAATCAACATGTTTAGTTCAATTCTCAAATAAAAAATCTGATAGAAAACGTCATGTCAACATAAACATTTTGTCAATGTTTTGGTCAATTTTACTTGTACTGCTCCACCGAGAATATTTAAAACAGACATGGGATTATGATTAATTACATTTTTTTGGCAAAGGGCATCAGTTGGTTAAATTGCTTTACTATTGTACATGCTGGATAATATTTACTGCACTATGCTGTACAGATAAACATATGCCAACCAAGAAGGGTTTAGTTATTTAAGACTGTATTTTCATTTAAAGGACAAAAGACAAACTAGTGAATGTAACAATTAGTGGCATTAAGTGACATTGTGTTAAACGTATAAACAAAACCGTTGTAGCATATACTGCACTGTAATTTCTCTCTCAATGAGGAGGATCCAGATGGAATCTGGTTGTCTCTGAGTCACAGTCATTAGCAAATCAATTTTCTGTCACAGAAGGTATTTCTTATTTGAGGTGCAATGGCCTTTAGTAGGCCGTATATGCGCAGTATCTAACATTGTATCAACAATGTATTTTACAGCAGCTGTGAAACTATATGTAATTGACAGTATAAGAACACTTTAATACATCCAACAATAACCAATGCAAAAATGTAAACATCTCTATCAATCTTTTTTTCATCCAGAGAAGATGTTCCCTGTCTACTTACTGTACATGCAATATGATGCAAAGTATTTATTTCCAGGGCAGAGGTTACACGATCTCAATCTATTTAATGATTCTGGTAGCACATATAGCCTGTTCAAGCTCACAGATGGTGTTTCACTCTTGTGGTGTAAATTCACTCTAAATGCTTTTTTCTGGCCATTCCAAAACAGAGATTTAACTAAACTTTTCCTCATTAAGTGTGTGTTGTGTGTGTTCATTTTGCATTTTCTTTGATGTACTGTAACCTCCTTGGATTCAATTTATTTTCAACCACTTGCTCCCATAGTGAACAACAAAGGCTTTGAGAATGTCCGACATCCTCCAAGTGCATTTATAAAATGAATTAGTTTACTACATTTTTAAATTTAGGAAGTGAAATGCTCAACATCAACTGTTTTGCAACTTTTACTGTACATTTTTTACCCTCAAAATGAGTTATACAGCACCAAACAAACTGCATTCTATATAAATATTAAAGATTGCTTCAAACCAAACATCTTCTATATTATATAAACAGCATTGGATCATATGAAATAAAATATTCACTGAGTTTTGAATTGTAAATAAAAACAGAAATAATTCACTATCTTAGAACTAATGCATTTGGATCAATCTGTAAAATACTAATACAAAGAAAAACATATATGTCGTTAGACTTGAAACAAAAGTAGGGTGAAACATAGTATTCTTTACAAGTACCCAATGTTTTCTCGTGTCATAAAACTTCCTGCATATTTCATAACACTGAGCAGCAACTTGGTGTGATCTATTTTACACTCAGACGAGAAAGATTGAAACCTTTCGATGCTTAATCATTCTCCCAGTTCTCCCGTCACGCGTTATTGCTCCATCGTGTGATGGCAGATGTTGCACACAAAGCGTATGTACGATGCAACCAGGTCATCAAGAGGAGTGTGTGTGTGTGTGTGTGTCTTACAGTCAGGAAGTGTGTGCAGGGGGGTCTGGCTCTGCACAACCTGCATTGCTGACCTGCGAGTTCCCATAATGCCTGGCACCAGTGTTAGATATGTGTTCTTTTCTTTCTTCGTTAAGAGAACTCATAAGCTGTAGCACCTCTGGGTGATGAAAACGACCTACAGTAATAAGAAAAATGATTCAGAGTTTTACGGAGAAAGGGAAAAAAGAATGGGCAGTAAAGAAAGAACGGTGAGAGACAAAACATGATCTACCTTCAGTAGAGTCAAAGAACTCCTGCAGTCTTCCAGGTGTTCCCTCTATTAGTTCGTATTCGTGTGCTTGGAGGACCATCTCTAGCAGGTCAAACTGCTTCACCAACCTGGCTTCAGGACTGCTCTGGGTTTCATATTCCTATTGTTGACAAATGGTCAATCAATGCCTGGATATATCATCGTGAAAACCATATCAAAACCAATAATCATTGGGCTCAAGTACATACACCAAGAAAGCCATTCAGATACACCTTAATCTGTACTGTCTACTAGGCCTACTTATTACACTGACAAACATACCCCTCTGTAGTGTGTGTTGTGTGTGTATAAATACAGAGATACAAGGCAATGTCAATACAGTAAGCATAGTCTCAGTAAATTATACAAAAACTACTTGTGGCATAATCAGCAAGATTAAAAAAATGTAGTGCACCTCCCAGAGTCCATAAATCTCCTTTTTGAGACCCTCCTGCAGCAGACATGTTAAATGTCTCATTGCTTCCTGGATAAAGGATAGAAGACAGCTGTAGGTTATAAACACAATTCTCTCAGTCTCTCATGTGCATGCAGTCAATACATGTATAGTTACTTAGTGTGTAATGTATACAGTGAACAGCAGATCTAGCCACTTGCCTCCTCTCGTCTGTGTTTTTCTGCCTTGCTGACATTGTCGGCTGGTGCAATATCTCCCACAATACACTCTGCCATGTCGTGAACCAGGGCAAGTTTAATGCACCTTGAGGTAAAAAAAACAAGCAAGCAGACAATCTAGAACTTTCTATACAGATGTAGATACTGTAGATTTGCCGTAGTTTGTTTCCATATCAGGTCACATTAACCCCATTTTTTCCCTTGTGAATAACAAAGCAGTGCACAAACCTTTCCTTGTCCATGGCTGGGTCAGTGACAGTAAGGGCCATCATAGCCATACGGTACAAGTGGTCTGAAACGCTCTCAGGCTGCTTCACTTTCCTGTACACCCAACCGGTCCTCGGGACCCTCTGAGTTCACCCATAACAAATTAAATATATATTACATGACACACTCCTTTGCATTGACACTTATATTAACATAGTTCTTTAAAGGTAAGTCCAGTGAGGAATAAACTCAACGTGCTGGATTTAAAACAATGTTAACTAACAACAGCAGTGAACAAACCAGTTTATGTGCATTCTTACTTTTAATTGTCCGATAAGTTTCATAAACTGTAGCATGTTATTCATGTCTCCTGTGCTATTCATGGAAGCCGCCATTACAGTACATTTGTATAGGACCGCCCCATAGACCGCCTACGCCAGCTCTGAAAATGTGCAGACCATGGCGCAAACCTATGGTGCCAACGCTTGGTGGCAGAAGGACATTTTTTCATTATCTGCTTGAAATGTTTTAACATGTTCAGTGATAGTCCCCTAATGTCTCAATACATTAAGTTACGTTAAATATAATAAAACAACGACGATGACACGTTTACTACAGGCATTATACTCTCATTCATCAAGGCTGACCATGGCCACACGATGGCGATGTTTTCAAATGAATAAAATATATTGTGGATTACACAAGTGACGTCATATTATGCGCCATCAGTTGCTTGCAACCACAACCCGGGAGATTGAAAAACGTAAACAAATAACCATATCAACTAGCCTAAAAGAGACAGGTCTGCCAAGATGGTAAGGAAGGCACCAAAAACCATATTAAAAGCAACCATTAAAACAAAAGCAAAGCGCAACATCAATACAAGGCCAACGACAGATGCAATGGTAAGCGCCTTCTGAACTTTCGAACTGGCCAATGTTACATACTGTAACTATACTAGACTCACAGTATAGTGTTTAAGACACCATGTTGCATACATATTACCTAACATATTAATTTGCTCTTTTACCAGATTGAACTCTGCGTTCTGGTGTTTTTGAATAGTCTTGCAGAGGAGGCAAGGACTAAAGCTTTTCAAGAGAAATCTGCGACGATTAGAGCACACCACGTCAGAGCAGTATCTAAGGTACAGTAACTATAACTGTACTGAGGGGTTTCTGGACTTTGCATGAAACCTTTTTTTTCACGTTACAGTACAAGACAGTTTAAACCATTATCAGCTTGCAATAGTTTCACACCTGTTACATGTTTATATGTAAATTATCTTCTACTATGTGAAGGCCAGGTTTTAGCCAGCATACAAATGTGATACCCAACAAAAAAACACATTGTGTTTAAAATATCTAGACCTAGTTATTAATTTCAGTTCACCTGTCTTTATATGATTTCAAAAGTTAAGACAACTTTGCGGTTTTGAATTCGCTGCAGTATGGTTACCTTTTCTTCTGTGTGTGTGTGTG
>JAODUG010004491.1:0-10540 GCA_027564795.1 Aphredoderus sayanus
CACACACACACGCACACACAGAACAACCTGCCACATTAGCGTTGAATAGCATTCACTGGCATGGATGGAAAGAGAGAGAGAGAGAGAGAGAGAGAGAGAGAGAGAGAGAGAGAGAGAGAGAGAGATAAAAATATAGTAGCAGTGATGGCATAGAGACAGAGAGAGAGTGAGGCGTACCTCACTCTCTCTCTGTCTCTATGCCATCCAAAAAAAAAGGGAAAAAAAAGCTGTCCATATTATGATGGGGTTAGAAAAAATGAAACAGGGCATGTGAGGAAAGGAAGGTGCAAAGAAATATGCAACAAGGAGAGGAAGAGCAATTCGAATCAAGAGATTAGGGGCTGAGCTAAGGATTGTGGAGACAAATGATGTCATGAACTGACTTTGACCCCACCACATCCAAACAATGTTCGTCCTACGTCTATCCCCTCTGTGTCAACTAACCCAAACCCTGTGTTATTTGTATTTACTAATTGGAGTTGCATCACAGTATGTGTACAGTATTATGGTCTTTGAATTTTAATCATGGGACCAGCAGAGAATACCTGTGCAGGGGAATGTAAAGTAATAACATGCTTTCCCTTTGTTCGTTGAAGTTCTCTGGAGTACAGGACTTATAAGTGAGGTGGCAAAGTAAAACGCTGTTATTTATTGTGCAAATCTAAACACATTTGTGTATGTGAATGTGTACAGTATGTGTGTTCATGGGCCGTGAAATTGTCTGGCAAAATACAGGGGGCTGGGAAGGGTTTATAATTATGAGCTTTGTCCAAATATCATGCCCAAATATCTTCCAAGGCACATTAGGATCTATTATTGTAAAAGATAACCATATAGTACTTTGTGAAAACCACCCACAGATTTCAAGCCTACACTTTTTGCTATTCCTGATACATCTCAAAATAAACGTCTGAATAATCGAAGAATGCTACAAATGCAATTACATTCATTGTCTTTATCTATGAATATTCAGTAAGTGCCTCCATGTTGTATTATTGAGTTATGCTTTTCAATATAATATGACTCCAGAAGTGTTAGAGTGAGAAGGTATTACATTATATGTTGCATTATATTCAGTTCTAATAATCTTTTGGTTTTATTTTACACGTCATGAAGCCATGATTTCAGTGTTGATCAATACTTCAGTATTCCCACCTACTGCCATTAATGAGCTGTAATCCTGAAAGCCTCTTTCTACACACGCTGTATGATACATGAACTAGATTCAGCTGCGTAGAACTGAAAGATGGCAATATGTATCGGGAACTCAACCAAGGTTTTCAAATGCCACTAACCTTGATGATCGTCTTTCACAAATGCCTTGCACAAAGCCCTTGCACAAAGCTCCACTAGTTCCATCACGGTGTTACAAGTCATCATAACTGTAGTCATTATTTATCTAATATGTTTTAAAATGGATTAGTAGCAAACATTGAATGTGCTGTTTTAGGGATAAACAAAACATATTGTTGCATAACCCTCCAATCCAATTTTTATTATTGTCTTTCACAGAAAGAATACAAGAGGACAAATAGGAATACTGATTTTTTTTTCTGAGCAAATGGATTATGAACTACTGCACATTCAACCCTATAGGCTTTATCTGTGTAGGTTACTGAAATACAATGTATTTGGTTGATTTACAGGCCATCCTAACAATACCTACATAACCAGCATTAGGCAGGTAATGTTGTATTGTTGGTAATGAAACAATTGGAGACAATCCACAGCAAATTTAACATGAAAGGCAGTGGATATTTTCCTGCATTTGGCTGAAAAACTGAAAATGTCATTAATTTACTTTTGTGTAAACTACACCCAACAGGGAAAGACCATCAAGCTGTATGAAATCTACCACAAAGGAAAATGAGGCCTTTTAAACGTACTTTACACTACATACTGTATGACAACATTTTATCCATAGCATTATATAGGACAGCCTGTTCCATCTGCATTTCCTATTAAAGGTCACATTCCGTTATTGTTAGGAGGAGGTGAGTAATAAATCTGAGTGAAAGCAATAAAGTGATGACAGCTTGAACAAAAACATTTACAAAATTGTGGTATGAAGGTCAACCAAGGAAAACTGTTAATCTTAGATAAGGTGGATTTCAGGAGAGTTGGGGGAGAGGTGTAACTACTGGATTCCCGAAAGTTGACAGTGACACAGATGTAGCCAAAAAATATGTTGGTGTTGTAAGACTTGTCTAAGAGAATTTCAGTGGGTGTCAGAGGTGAGATAAGACTAGGCCTACAGTGTTGCTAAAGCAAAATGTTTGCCATCAAGCAATGAGGAGAAAAATGAAATACAGTTCCAACCTTATAACATCTTTTATCTAGCCAATGCCATCTCAGTGCTGATAACTGTAAAGCAGGAAGGTGTAAACTAATGCAAGAAAAACAGACGTTATATATTTGCATGCTGTTACGTAATGAGTATTTCTCATGTGTCGGTAAAACATCATAAGCAGAACATTGACAATGAAAGGCCAACGGAGAGATCAATACTGAACTACTGCTACTATGAATTGAAAATAAGATATTGTACTTGAGGTTCTTTGAAGAATGTGGGTTACATGTTGTGTTGACACTGGACTCCCAGCACACCAGTCTTATACAACACAACTTCCCTGTTCGCCATTCACGGTGTATAAATACCCCTGCTTGTGATCGTGTGATACACCTCCCTGCACATACAGTACACTGACTCTCCTGCCTGCCCCCCCTCCCTCTCTGTTCTTTCATTGTACCGTATGAAAGATTCGACGACGGAGGCCGACACCCGCAACCCTGTTTCGACTGACGGACGCGCCGTCACCTGAGGAAGACGGTGCCCCTCCCCAGGTAGGACGTGCTCAGACACCAATGGGAAGACACAGAAGGGCTGTTGGTTTTACCACCTTTGTCTTCTATTCTATTCAGCGCAGCAGCTGTCTTCTATTGTGGCTTTGGTTTGAAACAGCAAGTTTTCTTGTTTAAAACAATAAATAAATACTTGTTTGGGTTATATAATTGTTTTTGTGTTCTTTGCAGTGGGTTCTAGGGGAGAATGGAGCCTTAAAAGCCAAACTGGTTAACACTTCAGTGTATCAGCCACCGTCACTGAAAGGTAGCCTACTGTACTTATCTGTGTGCACGTGTGAGTGGGTGGGTCTGTTCAGTCATGTCATAGAAAAACAAATAATGTGAGTGAAAGGAAATGAAATAAGTTTGGATGTAAATGATGTAGCTGGTAATGTATCCACATGGATTTAGTGTGTGACCCAAAAATCTGTGTTGAGAGGTATGTTACTATACGTGTGTGGGGGGGTGAGATTAAGGGCAGAGACAGCTGTGGGTTTGTTCTGGATCATCCTGGATTATAGGATGGGCTCACAGCTGCAACATGGTGTCACACTTGTATACTGACACACAAACTCACACACACACACACACACACACACAAGCATGTAAACACGGAACCAGAGAAATACTATTATACCCGGGGTATATTACTATAAGTTAGTAATCATATGAATATTTCCATACTTTAAGATTACATGTGTTCACACATACTCATATAACTATTGGCCATAATGTACAAACTCTGCCAGTCTTATAATCTCTCTCTCTCCCCCCCCCCCTCTCTCCCTCCCTCCCTCACCCTCCCTCCCTCACCCTACTATCAGCTGTCCAGAAGATGGCACAGGCCATGGGATCCTGTGGCTCAGTGGAGAAAGACGATGTCTCCTCTGGCGACGAGGATGAAGGGGAGGTAGAGCGGAGGTTTCAGAAAGCCTCTGTCACAGGTGGGGTCTACATACTGTATGTCTATCTCCTAGTCAAACCCACAGCTTCCTCTCAAGTCAACTATATTCCTCTCAGTGTAGAAAGCTTTGCTAGTGTTTCCTGAAGTCATCGAGATTGACGTCGTCATAAAGCATGCATAGGCTGTAGCCAATCAGGGAACTAGCATGGAGTTTAGCTCATTATGCAAATTCCACGGCTGGTACTCAGCCTGTGTGTGGGTTGGAATGAATGACAGTGAATCCTTCCCGTTAGCTCTACCAGAGGAAAGCAGAGCAGTGAGGACCCAGTGTACCCTCCTGTGTGGTCCCAGCATCATCCCAGCATCATTTCAACAGGAGGAGGAGGCCATAGACAAAGGGAAGGGGGAATGACAACATGTGTGTTTTAACTCAGCAGTGGAGAATTAGCAAATGCCTGGCTAACATAAAACTAATGGGAGTTGTATGAGCAAGCATATAAGTGTGTGTGTGTGTGTGTGTGTGTGTATGTGTGCACGTGTGTGTGTGTGTGTGTGTGTGTGATTGAGAGATAGATATTTTGTATAGCTTCTTTATTTTGGTCTGCCCGCCTGTTTATATGTGCGAGTGTACTCTGTGGTTGTGTGTGTGTGTCTGTGTGTGTGTGTGTGTGTGTGTGTGTGTGTGTGTGTGTTTGCATGTAATAAGTAATGGGACTCTGCAAGACAGAGGCAGGAGAACAGCGGTGGACAGGTCTAGAAGGTCAGTACATTAATGAGCAGGTGAGGAGTGAAGGTTTAGCCTGAAATGTCAGGACGTACAGTATAACAAGCATCCTGTCAGGTCAGCCAGAGTCCAGGGCTAAAGTCCAATCCACCATTCTGTGTCTGACTGTCAAGGGCATTGCAAGGGGGATGATGGGACGAAATACTGAGAACGAATGCAGCTTGCAGTGGAGCTTCTGAGGTACTGTAGCCTATATTTAATGGTGCCGTAGATTTCAGGGTTAAATTACCTGTTTAATGAGCAGGTTTCCTATATCATGCAGAGTGCAGTAGGGCACAGGCCTAATCCCAATAGGAATTCAGCTCAGGGCCATGCTGTGCTGCTTTCACAGTTGAGTCACACAGTTCTCATTGTTTGCTAGCAAGGTGAAAGAAATATAGACCATTATAGTTATACAAACATATAGTAATTAGTTGTTTAAAAACCCAGACCAAATGATACCAGACTATAGTCCCGCTACCAGCTACAGCAAAGCACTATTTTCTTGCTATATTTTATTAAATATACTTTTGTAAGTTGTTGATTAAAAAATGTAGAAACATATTGCACACAGCATGATCGGTGTGTCTTTTGGTATATAGGACATACAGTATTGCATGGGTGTGGGGACAATGTAAAATTACATGTAAACAGAAATATTTTTTACATTTATCAACTTGGTGTTAATTGATAATAAATTAAATGTATGTAATATAAAGGGTGTCTGAATCTCTGTTTGTACAGTATATTTATTGTTCAAACTGTAGCATGTTAACAAAAGTATTGACTTTAGTGCCACCTAGTGCTATCAACATGAAATTACAATACATCGTTTACAAACGTATACACAAATATTATATGTCCACCATACACGCGCACATTGGTTAAATAAACCACTGGTACTCAGCCTGTGTGTGGGTTGGAATGAATGTCACAAATTTGCAGACCTGGTGATGTTTTTGTCTCATCTTGCCTCATTATATTACATAGCAGATGCTGTTTCCTGATGTATATTAAGATTTGCATTCTGAATTCAATGGATTCAGTAATATTATACAATCTCTGTTAAGGCACTGCTTATTTATTTGCATTTTATAACTCATACAGCACTCAATGTACAAACATATTTGTATGTATGTATATACTTATTTGAGTCTTTATTAAGTAAAATTAACTGTCTTGAATCACCACTTTTCATGCCCCCGCAAAAAAACAACAACATAACTACTAACATAAAAGTAATAAGTTTATATTATTTTAACAATCACAATATTTTTGTAATTTCATTTTCATACTTTACAATATAGCATTTTTTTGTAGTTTGAGCCCTTTATTTATTTATATTTTATCGCAGCTGCCTTCGTTTCACTGTAACCATTTCATCTCATCATTATCTAATTACCGGACAAACGCTCATTTGTCCAGGATACCTCTCAGTTTAACCTATACTGTAATAATCCCCTTTATGCACCTCCTCCTCCTCCTCCTCCTTCCCTGCCACACATTCTCTACTCCCTCTTTGCTTTCACGAAGAACACCCCACTGACATCGTCCACCCCCACCCTCATGTCATGGGGCAGTGTGTACACCTCCAGCCTTATGAGAATGTAGCCGGTCTCCTTCAGGCTGGCACACACCTGGGCCTCATCCAGGGGCACCACGGGGATCCTCACGCCGGGTCCCCCGAAATAGTAGCTTTCTCCCAGGGCTCCGATGAGGAGCAGGTGTCCCCCGGGGCGCAGCAGGCCCCGGATGTGTCCCAGGGCTCGGTTGAAGGCGGCCATGTTGGGGCTGACACTCTCCAGGCAGAAGCAGGACACCAGGCAGTCGGCGCCCTCTGGGGGCAGGGCGTCGGGCCCCATAGGCTGGGAGCGGTGCACGTCGATGGGGAGGACGTCAGTGACCGCCAGACGCAGCCGGGCGGCTTTCTCTTTCCATGCCGTAGGCCTGGCGGTGTTGACGAACAAACGTAAATGTAGCAGTCAAATAATATTGAAATATGGCCTTTTATTAATATTTTTTCAAATGTATCCAGGATTTTTTAGCAGGTTTTCGTGTGTGTGTGTGTGTGTGTATGTGTTTTTGTGTGAGAGAGATAGAGAGTGTGAGTATGTAGTCTACTGTATTATATTTTCATAACAGTATGCACAAATACAGTAGTACTGTATTCTGGTAAACCTAATTTTCACAGTAACGTGTACTACCTTAGACAGGTAAGGTTGCTCCCTGGACTAGCCTGTGTCTCCTATGCCACTTATGACTATGACACCATTTTTGCCACAGTTTTTTTTGGTACAGTAGATATATGTACTTTTATATGAACTTTTTGTGAGTAATTACAGTGTAATACATATGGTAGTTCAGTGCTTATTATTCCCAGAACCACTAATATGTTTGCTAATAAATATATTTAAAGATCTAATAAGCAATTCTTCCCTGAAAACAGTATTTGTAGACTGTTTAGGGAACATGTAGTGCTAACTGTGCTTGTGGCTTAAAACATATTTAAAATAATATGTAGCATATTCATTTCCCTGTAAGCCCTTTGGCCTAAAAAAAAAAACCTCAATTCACCTTTTATAAACTAGAGGGTTATGATGTCCCTTTTAAGATGGCGCCCATGTTGAGGTTTTCAAACATGGTGCACAGCTTGGAAGCCTACCGTCGTCCCTCCAGCATGCAGACGTGCTGCAGGTAGGGGGTCCAGTCTAGGCTGCTGTCCCCCTGCTCCCGGAGCCAGCGCAGCAGCTCCTGTCGGTTGACCTCCAAGAAGTCTGTGAGGAGAACCTTCTTGAACACCTCACAGCCGCTCAGCACTTGGTACAGAGTGGGACCCGAACCCACGTCCACCAGCAAATCACCTGTTATGTCGCCTGAAAAGCAGGACTAGTTAGTGGTGATATATGTAAATTTTTAAGCATTAATATCAGCAAACAATTATTTTCTATGTTAAGATATAGTGGAGTAATTGCTTCCTGAGCAGAGAATTGCATCACACCACCTCTGTGTGTGTTTTAATTCGAGCTCCTCTGGTTTCATATCCAGGCAGGCTGCTTGTGCATGTTAGTGCATAATGTGTGTGTCTGTGTGTATGTGGCCCAAGGAGCATTGTTTTGGTCTGAGATTCTGGTGCACTTAGTGTGACATCTAGTAGCAGAAAGTCATATAGATGCACTTTAAGAAAATAACGCTGTTCATGGAAACAACAGAAAGATCTCTTGGGTGGGTGATACTGGAGAGTGAGTTATAATGGTTGGTTTGAGTTTCTTCGATTTTTACGTGAATTTTTACTATATATATATATATATATATATATATATATATATATATAGTTATAGTTACAACGAAAATCGACAAAATCAATTTTTCTTATCTTTCATAAGTATAGAGAGTAAATTCCATGTTCACACACACAAGAAGCAGATAAGAGATGTTTGGGATAACACAATACATATCGTATATTTAACACAATACAATAGGGATTACTAGAAAATCCTGATGGTATGAACCAAGTAACATATGTTAAAACACAAGGATAAAAGCAAGAAGAACAAGCTTGAAAAAATGTTTGTATAGAGCGAAATATAAAGAGAAAAATATAATTAAGACAAGGGGAAATAAATAAAAGGCAATACGACTTTTTTGGAGAGAAGTAGGGCCTGACAAGAGAAAAAACGATAACTAAACAAAAAACGTAGATGCTACAGTTTCTATACTCTCTATGGTTACACTATGTTATACCACTCTCTGTTTTCCCTACCTTCAGTGAAGGCTCTATGCAGGCATCCCAGCTTCCAAGGCACGATACTGTCGGGTCGTTCAAAGTCAGCTCGCGGCGGTGTGTAGTTGTACTGCAGGTACGCTGCGGGGTCAAATGCCTGGTAGCAGGCCGCCATCGCCGCCACTCCATCTTCTGGGTTCTTCTTTTCCTGTCTCTCCTTGTCCATCATTCTCTGTCTTTGACGGTTGCTCTTCAGGGGTAGCGCATGCAGGTTCCCTCAGTCGCTGTATTTTATACTTGAGTGTGTGTGTTTGTGTGTGCGTATGTGCTTCATAAACACCCAGAGGAGGAGTAATAATGTTTTTGCGACAGTTGTGTATTGAAGCTGTATGTGTGTATTGTATGTATGCTTTGTGTGTACCTTTTAGTATGTGTGTGCTTTGGGCTAGTCTTAGAGATAAAGATCCTCTTTTTGAGCCAGCGTGGCCACCTGATAGCATTTGTTCTGTCCACTTTCGCTGCCCTGGAGCACTGATGCCATCATATCAGGGGGCTTTCTCCAAACAATAGCCACGCTAATGGACTCCCACAGGCTCCCAGGTCCACCTTTCTGAGGGTCCTCTATCTCTCTGACCACTATAAAGGGCTTTTACACTTAACCCTTGGGCTGGTGTGTTTATTCTGTGTGTTTGTGCTATGGTTTTGCATAAGTTTGTTTCAGTTGGTTTCAGTTTAACTAAATTAATAATAATTCATTTCAGGGAATTTAGGGCTTTATGGAATCAAAAAATAAATACCTTTAAATGTTATCAGTTCAACAACTTAACATCTACCTCCTTCAATCTGACTAATTACTTTAAGTTTAACAGTATGATGTATAAGAACCTAATAAGTAATGTTGTATATACATTTAACCAGATAATTTATTTGACTTGATGACATAATAACACATTGGTTGTGTTTTGATCAATGCTGCCTGACTGATTTATTTGTTCAAAAACAAGCTCACTCCAACTGTCAACAAGTACAATCTTCTCAACTGAATGAGGCAGAAATAATTCAAAGCATGATATTGCCCTCACAGGACATGGTATACCTCGTTGGGTCTGGTACTCTGACTATTATGTCTTCTCTTGCTCTTCCTCTTCTGACTCAGAAGGGAATGCCATAATAATAATTATTTCATATTCTGTATTTGTTTAACAGGAATGGAATCTCATGTATAGTCTGGATCACCCTGTGTTGCCCTCTGATTCAAATAATTCCTATTGCATCCTCATCAGAATTCTGATCAAGGTTGTACTCAAGAGCCCGGGCCACAGTACACCAATCTCTCATTGCCTTGATTGTCAAAATAACGAATAAATGAAAAACTAACAAGGACGAAAATCTATTCACAGTTTGACCAATAGTTAGGATAAGTGGACATTTTTGGTAATCAGAGGATTATTTTATTTACAGATTTTCATACGCCCTTTCGTGTTTGTCTGGTTACTTGCCAGGTTGATTTGTAATTGTCACATGTGGCTGCCAGTTTAATGTTGGTGAAGACTATTAATGAGAGAAAATAGGTGTTGTGAATAGCATAGGAAATCTTGTATGACACAAAGTATGTACATATTTACTTTTTGACTACAGATGGGATACTGGAAATGGGAGGGGTTTCCAAACACAAGAAACAGACAAGGTGATTGACTGAAACTTCCTAGAGTACATAAAGCACACAAAGACACACACACACACACGCATCATGGCACACACACACAGACATACACACACACACACACACACACATCATTGCACACATACACACACACACGTACACACACAAACACACACTCTTTGGCAGCATGTTAGCGACACTCACCACTAGTAGGCGCTGCAGAGGTTAAGTGAATGCATTGAGGATAGCAGACTGTGAAGAGAAGAAGACATTAGTGCGTATGGGCCAAGCCCTGG
Source organism: Aphredoderus sayanus (assembly GCA_027564795.1). Taxonomy (NCBI): domain Eukaryota; kingdom Metazoa; phylum Chordata; class Actinopteri; order Percopsiformes; family Aphredoderidae; genus Aphredoderus; species Aphredoderus sayanus. Next base: position 10,192 of record JAODUG010004491.1, read on the forward strand.
GTCAGCACACAGCATGAGGTCGTCATGGTGATGCTGGCGTGAGCCTGCCGCACCAGAGGTCAGAGGTTAATTATTAGCAGATGGAAGACGGGTAAGGCTTGACATGTCAGTGTGTTACATGACTTTACATGGCAGTGTGTTACATGGCTTTACATGGCAGTGTGTTACATGGCTTTACATGGCAGTGTGTTACATGACTTTACATGGCAGTGTGTTACATGACTTTACATGGCAGTGTGTTACATGACTTTACATGGCAGTGTGTTACATGACAGTGTGTTACATGACTTTACATGGCAGTGTGTTACATGGCAGTGTGTTACATGACTTTACATGGCAGTGTGTTACA
>JAODUG010004492.1:0-10539 GCA_027564795.1 Aphredoderus sayanus
ACACAAATCATACACAATCAGATGGCGCCGCCGTGTGGCTAAAAACTATATTACGAGTACATTACGAGGGTTAATCTCAATACCTTGCCTTTGGACCATCCCATTCGCTCCAACATCTTCTGGCCAAATTTTGAATCGTCATTACTCCAGGTAGTGTTCCTGGGATCTATGGACCACTTCCGCTTCTTGCGGGCTACCGAGTATTGGTAAAGGTATTATTATATTAAATACAGTATTATGCACATGTAGATCTACGTTTTATCATTGAAACAGCATCCCGGTGGATAACACTGACATGGCAGCTGCTGCTGCTGCTGCTGCTGTTACTACTACTACTACCACTTCTACTACTACCAGTGTAGTCACGACAACTAATAATGTTGTCAGACTGAACTATACTCCACTCGAACAAAATAAAGTTACGTTACAGATAAGAATAACAGTAGCACATGGCCGGCGCAGTTAAGCTACTGTACTGTTAGCTTTGCACAGCGAAGTGAACTTATAATATCTCGCACGGCCATAGAAACAACTTACAGTTGTTAATAATACTAATAATAATAATACTAATAACATATCGAAACAAAATTGGCTTCTAAATAAAATACAATATAACAAAGTATTTGTTAGAAACACCCACGTTCAGCAAGCATGGACATCCTGGGTCTTCAATCAGCCTGGCGGAAGTTACGAATGGCCCAAGGAAAAGTGCCTGTAAAATTGTCAGACAAGAAAGATATAACTTTTGCACATAATGCTTGAAACATTATAAACTATTATACGTTTGAAATCAATAAAACAATATTAACTCTAGTCTTGTATTATATATCTTGCCATACCGGGTTGATCTTGTAGACGTGGAGTCGACTTTCTGCAATGATTACATTTTAACACAAGAGGGAAACCAATTAATGCTTTGGTAAAATATTTTCGCACATACTGTGTGTAGAAGCCAGCTGAATTTATTTTGGAAACTTGACAGCGTTTGACCTTTTAGGCCGCCAGAGACTAGTCCGAGTCTGTACCATAAGTCTATGGTACCGTAGCCTATGTCAAAGAACTCTGGCCTACAGTATGTGTTGACAGAGGAATACGAGAAATCTCCCAATCTGCATTTTATCATAGGAAATGGAATTTTTATGAAAAACATTCCAAGCAATAAATTTGTCACTTGTCTGCTCCGTTTTCTTAGCCATGACCAAGAAAAACACTATACTTAGTCTTCCCAGCTCTCTAGTTATATTTTTGGCACAAACATCCACAAAAGCATAATTCCAAACACAAACTGCAGTGTAGGTTACTGTACCTCTAAACAAATTACTCCTGTGTTTATCATATTGTGATAATTGCATTAAAATGTGTCTGCACAGCTACAATTGTTGTTTTAAAATTGACAAGGATTAGAGTATATTCTGTTTATTTAATCTTAGTCTTGTTTAATTGGAAAGTTTTTTTAACTTTATTATTACGCTAGAAATACATCCTACATGTTATACTGTGTTTTGTTTACAGTGTAAGGTCTGTAGTTCAAAATTGATTTTCAAGACCATTTGCTTATATTATTACAGGTAGGCATAATGAATATAAGGTGTTATATTTAACTGTTGTTTATATTTGTTCCACTTTCGCTTTCACTTATTCCTGTTGTTGTATTATAGGCTACAGTATGTTTTGGCATGTCTTGGCCCTGCCCACTATGCCACCCACCCAATCTTTCCATGACACTTTATACCTCTTTATATGCCTGAACTAAATATTCCCTGCAGCCACAATCTCTTTCTATGAATTGTGTCACATGACGGACTAAATATTTGGGCTCCAGTGTCCTGGTGAGTGCTGTGATTGGCTAGGGGTAGACATGCCTTTAAGAGCACATGACAGCACAAGCAGTTATACAACTTAGATATTTATCCTTCTGAGCAAGGGAAAGGCTCAGTCAGATTAGACCTTGTCTACTGTCAATTAACAGATCTTCTCTTGCCCCAACCTCATGTTTGAAAGCTATTTCTTGTTATTACACACACACACACACACTCATTCAGCTTTTCATAAATTTTTACTGACTTCTGATTGGTTTTATGCTTTTGTTTCTGAAACAATTGCTACTGTGTGTCAAATTTAAAGTTATGACAAAGAACATTTTTATGATTACTATGAACTGTACTTTTGTGAGAGGCTTTACATGCTATAAGCGATGGATACACATACATGTGTGCAAATGTGATAATGTTATCATCAATTTGATATAGGGTGCTCTTTAATATTTTTCTTCATGGTGGTGCTATTACAATAATTTATATAATTTTTTGATGTTTCCAAATACATCTGCTTTCATATCGAACATATTTCCTTCAAATGAACATAAAATATGGCGTAATAGCTTTTCTTCCATTTTAAAGTCATTGTTCAATTTAACATATACTGGCTGTGCACTGTTTTCTTTGTTTTGCACTTTACTACAGTTAATATCCAATGTGTGTGATATAAATACACGTAAACCCTATAAAGCAGGTTAACATCTCAAACAACATACCCACCGTGAATATGTTTAGACCACCTTACAAACTCAGCATACTTTGACCTTTTGGTGAATTCCACTTGAAGATATTGAAGATGTACTGTATAAAATCCATGGACATTGTTTTCCTGCAGATGACCAGAATAAACAACTTTTACCTCCAAACAAGCATTGATCTTATGCAACCAAGGGGATGTCTTGATTTTACCAACATCAAAGAGATAATGCCTTCATACTTTTCCCCCTTTTAACCTTAACAAGAACTGGGAGTGATTGTGTTTACATTGACTTATCCAATGTTGTTTTTTTATTATGACTCTGTTGTAACCCTTTAAAACATCAGAACAGATATACAGTGTGTAACGGCCATTTTTACTGGGAAGTTATTCATAGTTATTTTTCAACTGCAAATTCAACAGATATAGGTCTGTGAATGTATCTTTAATGTTGTCGTTCACCTCTATCTCAATATGTTTACTGTACAGTATATTCCAGTTTTCAGTTGATGCTGTGTTACAAAGTGGTCAGGATTAAGCATCTTGCTTTGCAGCAGTGGACTCACAATTCAGAAGTTGCTCTGTACAGATTTCATACGTAAAACAAACACAGACACACCTCATTCCTATCTCATGGTTTAGCACACTATGTAACTATAGTTTGGCCCTGACTGAATGCAATATTGAAATATCAGTTGATCCGGCACTTGTGGTAAACAAGTATCTCAGCATTTCTCCTGAATAGGCCTACACATTTTTTCATTTGGGGTGTATTTGTTCTTGTAGTTACAAGTAAATTGTAGCAATTGTATCAATGCAGTGAGGTTTGTTGAAACCAAATTAAAGCACAACAAATAAATGTAGTTCGATTATTTTAGCAGCCATTGACAGATCTGGTTTTGTATCACATTGTCAAAACAAACAGTCTTGTCTGAAGTCTGCTTTAAGTACAGTAGTAATTTTACACCAATAGACAAACTGAAATGAAAATGACAAAGATGCAAATGATTGAAAGAACAGAGAAGCAAGTAATATGCTTTACAGGACATTGAAACAAACATCTACTTTGTGTGTGAAATAAACCCACTGAGATAGTGGAAACATGTAAACTATAAATCAACTTTTTTTTATTAAAATGGTATAATAGCAAATATCTATTCCATTCTCAGTTGTTTAAGAAATTAAATGGAGCATTTGTATAAATAATAATCTTTATGCAACACAATTCCCATTAACCAACAGCAATAAATAGAGCATGCAAAATACTTCCCTGTCAGAATTAAAGCCCTTTAAACATTAGTATTGTCTATTATCAGTGATAGAAGACTGAATCATTTAAAAGTCTAAAGTGCTTCAAAGTAAACCATGATTGAAAAGTGATACTTATTTGATTATGTGTTAAAAAACAAAATCTGGGTCCAATCTACTAAAATTAATGAATACAAAATAAAATATGTTAATTTCCAAAGAAAATAAGTTCTAGAGTACTACAGCTTTACAAATGTAACATTTGCCTGTTCCCCTTCTGCCCAGCCTTGCCCTGCAATGTTGACGGCATACAATACAACATGGTCTTCGTTCATTATCCTCAGCTCAACCATCTCCAATCAGAAAAATAGGGTTAAATATTGAGGGCTATGTGTTGGGGGAGGAATGGCCTGCTCCAACATTGGGCTTACTCCAAACAGCCAAAATGAAGCAGAGTCCACTCCTATTTGCCGGACATGTTACTAGATTTAGTTTGCTTAAGACGGCTGCCAAACATTCTATAAGAGAAGTGTATATCTTCGATGTCTGCGCTATTTAACTGTGCCAATCCTGCATCTGGTATAAATTGCAATCTGTTGCTACTCTGAGTAAACCAGTAAAGAAAGGCTTTCACAGACTTTACCAAGAGCTCTTTCCATTTAAACAGAATAGTTTACAGGCAATATTTATCTCCTTAGCCATTCTTTACAGTATGTACAAACTATACTCCTGATGTTTTTCTGCTATCAGCTGGCCTGGATGAAACGAGTTTCTGAGCCAATGGAGCTGAGCATTGTCTGGACAAGCTCCGGGAGGTCGTAATCGTGCTTCCATCCCCAGTCGTTCCGTGCGTTGGCGTCATCAAAGTTCATTGGCCAACTGTCAGCTGGAAGTAATGCAAACATCAGTGTACAGTAGGTCAGTGCGGTTTTCATCTTGCCTCATACAGTAATCCCCACACATAGATGATGTCATTCTAACATCACCATTAGTTTACTGTTAACAAAACAAAAAGCAAATGGCTTACCAATTGCCTGTCGCACAGGGTCAATATCATATGTGACGTCCAGATCAGGGAGCTGTTTCTGAACCTCCTGAGCCAGTTCCTCTGGGGTGAAGCTCATGGCATTGATGTTGTAGGTCCTCATGCTCAGGGATTCAACTGGAGCCTCCATGACTTCCAGCGTGGCGCGTAGGCAATCATCGATGTACATCATGGGCAACCGTGTGTCAGGCTTCAGGTTGCACTCAAACTTGCCTGTCTTGGCGGCATCGTGGAAAATCTGAACCGCGTAGTCTGGATAAGATAAAGGAGGCGTTTAATAATCCCACAGGGAAAACTGGTTATTGCAACAGAATAACAGTGATATCCATACAAAGCTACATTGAATCAGAATAGAATTCAAATATGCAATGATATACTGTATAACACAGCTCAGACACCAATTTACCAATCATGATATTACTATAGATTTCTGATCAGTAAGGGATCTAAAATAAGAGAGAAAGTGTAACTATGGTTTAAAAATGTGAATATGTTTTTAAATGCAATACTAGGATTTTATTAACATCAGTAGTTACAAATCCTACTCAGTTGTAAATGTACACATGTAGTGAGAGGCAAAGGGTTAAGTGTCCCAAACCAGTGTTATCTTATCAACAAACCTAAAAATACAAGTCAAACCAGCTCACTAGATTAAGCCAGTGTTAGGTTACATAACTACCTTCTAACATGGAAGAATACAATAAGAAAGTAATGCAGTGGCATAGCGTGTCAGGGGGTTTATGTTACAAGTGGCACTTCCACTGGAAGCCTGTGGTCAGATGTCCCTCACCTGTTGTGCCACCACCGGGTTGGGAATCAGCAGAGATGATCCCTGGGTAACGAAGACAGCGGAAGTCCAGGCCATAGCGGTGGTGGTAGTACTGCAGAGCAGAGCAGAATACATTACAGATATAACTGAAAAATGTCTAATACTGTAACCAGTGTGGCCGAACGGTCTAATCATATGTACTAAATGTGTAATTTGTTGTGGCACTACTCTTAGACATAGAAGCCAGTCCACATTAAGATTATCTTATATATGGGCAATATGGGCACTGTATATTTTCTGTCTGAGTGCTCACCTCCCCCATCAGCTCAGCGTGAACCTTGGAGACCCCGTAGATGGTGCGGGGTCGTTGCACACAGAGATCAGGGGTGGGGTTGCGTGGAGAAGTAGGCCCAAAGGCTCCGATGGTGCTGGGGACAAAGAGACGCAAGCCGTGTTCTGCCGCTATGTCAAGGATGTTGTGAAGCCCTGGGGAATGACGCCACACACACACACACCTGGTTCCTTAGGCCGCCAATAATGTGTGCTTATTGTGCTGCTCATTATAAAACAGTTGCCTTACAAGGTCATGGATGCCCACCTGTGATGTTGACGGAGCGTGCTAGCGCTACGTTAGCTTCCCCCACTGCGCTGAGCAGAGCACTGTAGTGGACCAACCACGTGATGCGATTGTTCACTACAATTTCACGGAGGTTTTTGTAGTCTAGGATGTCCGAGTAGATGAAAGGGCCTGAGAAGGGAAGACACATTTTTCACATAAAATTATCCAGTAAAAATCTCGGGTAGTAGGCAGACCATTTATATAATAAATGCTTTTAAAGTCACTTGTCAGTCCTTTGGTGGAGAGGCTTTTTACACCTTCACTCTTCAGGACATTTGAGTTTTGTTAATTGGTGAACCAGTCACAAACAAACCAGTAATTAATCCTAGATTTGATATATTAGACAAACCTTGGAACCTTGTACTCACCGCTATGAAACACATGGCTTGGGGGTTTCCGGATGTCGGACAGGATAACGTTGTTGTTTCCAAACCTTTTCCTGTAAGGCAGTAAGTAAATAACTGACATGACATTTAAAACACAAAAACACTGAACACTGCTTACTGTAGCTACACTGGATTTGTAATGGGGTAGTTTTACAGTTCTTACCTCAACATCTGGGCTAGCCCCACCCCTAATTGTCCAAGGCCACCTGAGAGAGCAAACAAAAACATTCCAGAGAATAATTCAGTAGAATGACTAATTTGCCCAGTTTCAGTAGAGCTTTAACATGAGAAATTAAGTGCCATAATAGAATCAAACATCTAATAAAGTATTTTCTTAAATCCAAATTATTTAATTGCAATAATAACAATAATAATAAAAAAAATCTTCACATTTGGACCAGCTCTCCTGTGTTTATTTTAGCTTGCTGTTTTCTAAGATTATTGGGTCTCAGTCACCAATATCTACCTAATTCCTTTCTTAAATATGTTCTTAAGAAAGTTCCTAAGAAAAATATACGTCTGATTTACGACGTCTTCTTAAATAGCAAAACTGTTCGCAGGTGAGTTCTTAGAATGATGAATCCAAATGTCTTCGTGAGTTGAAAGCTCATGCGCGTTGCTCCTGTTTAGCATAGGTAAACGCCCCATTAATTCCCATAAAAGGTCATGAGCTGGCAGGGCTGTGTGCACACTTCGAGAACTGTCGAAACGACACCGTGGCGCCATCAATCACGTATTATTAGATGGCAAGGTTCTCCGTTAACATATCTGATCTGAATTGAAGGCAAAGCAAGGCCTAGCACAATTCATACACAACAGCAATTGAAAGTGCTTCACAAATGAGCAGAAGTGCAAGTGTAGTGTGTATTTAACATAAACAAACACATAATTATGTGTAACGTAATGAAAATAATTGTTACAAAATTATAAAAGGACAGAAATATACATTTTTTTATTAGAACTGACTAATATGGTACTTGTTTTCTGCAAACAGTCAGCTCTCAATTGTGCGTAAGAGTGCTCTTGAGTGTTCGTAGATTCTGTTCTTACCTGAGAACAAATCCCAAGTAAGAAAACACTGGTGAATGACAGAATCTTCGTGAAAACTGTGCAAGTGGGGTTTAAGAACAAATTTGTTCTTAAGAACGGTTGGTGAATGAGGCCCATTGTGCTTAGAAACACTCGTAAATACAGTGTTGGCTAGTGGTAGTACTTGACATTCTTTCACATATTACAACCAGTGAGATGACAAAGTTAATGTAACTTACCTGTGATGAGGACTTTGGGATGGTCTGTCTCTGAGAATGACACAGAGTGGAAGCTCGCATCAGACGTCACTTGTCGTGGGGAGAAGCTTATGTTGCGCACAGTCACCATGACAGGAAGGCATCCACACCCCGGTTTGCCTAGAAAGGCCTGCTTGGCCATCTTGCTGAGGTTTCTGAGGACAGGCATGATGTTTTCTGTGGAGGAAATAAAGCAGTTATTGACCATGGAGTTTCAGTTTTTTTATTGCATCAAATTTCACACTCATTGCTGGAATTAAATGCTTCAGTATGCATTTCAATATTTCTCCTGCCAACTCCTCAAATCTATCAATCACCACCTGCTAATGCTGTGTTGCAATACGTTACCAAGGCAGAACCTGGCTGAACCACTCCTGAGTTTCTAAGTGCCAGCAGGAGTCAACGAAACTATAGTGACACGAATGCAGTAGCCTAATTAGGGTTGTGCGACACTTCATGTTCCAATGATAATTTAAATCAGCAGTAGCAGCTTACAAAATAATAGTAGTATAATGTATATTTAAAACGTGTACAATTATATGTATAATTCAAGTAAATTGTATAAAGTAGGATATAAACGGATTGATTGCAGTTGAGCAAGCAATGCATTCTCCACATCACATTTTACGCATTTACGATTTAAATGATTTACTCCACGACTGTAATACATTCTGTTTATATTTATGATTACTTACCGAATGGTAGGGGAGCTTCCTAAAAAGGAACGAAAAGAGTAACTTAAGAGGTTTTATACTGCTCTGCCTTCAAAGTCGGCCAATCAGAGAGAGGGGGCGGACGTGATAAAAGAATGCTACTACCACAGAATGGCTACTACATGACTACAGCTGATCTGACTGAACCAGCGCATGGGGTTTAATCAAGGGTGAAAACCTTAAAACAGTTAGGTACGTCGGCAGGTCTAAGAATTACTTCATGCAAGTAATAAGATCGTTCAGCGAACGTATACAAAGCATATAATAGCAGCAATATCACTGAAATAGTCAACCAATGTAGCAATTATCATTGCATTTAATGTTTGCAAATGCCTGCAGCTACAGCCAACCAATAAACACATCAGCAGTGCTCTTTTCAAATTTCGAAATTTTGAAATGAGGGTTAAGTAAACTAATTCAAAATTAATTGAAATAGTTAATTAAAGGAATCACAAGATCATTGGCCTATAGCCCTACTGTAGACTGGCTGTTAACACCTTTGCCACACACTAGACTACAGCCTGTAGGCTAGAGCATATCTAAAGAGGTATGTTTCTAAACTCTCATGCATCAGCATATATATCGCGTTAAGATAATTTCAAAATGTCTAATGCAGCCTATGGTTTTAAATAAATAGGACTATAACAGTAGTTTTAGTTGATAGCCTACTTTTTCAGCGCGCATCAAAGCCATTTGGCATGGGGTACTGTACAGTACAGTCCGTGGTTGATATGCTAATTCAGGTGACAATATTACCCTTCACAAAAGCTACAAGGTGAAATTACGCTACTGTTATATTAGGCATTTGCCAAACTGATGCTACTTGGCATAATACCTATAGCTGTTGTTTGTCACTGAGAAATAGCAGGCTATATTGTCTAATCAAATATGTTCTTAATTCCATATACAGTACTGTGGCATAGCCCATGTTATATGAGCTACATGCGATAAAATAAGGCTACAAAATCAACCTAAAATAGAAATATAGTAGGCCTAGTCAAGAATATAGCCTTTAGGTTGTCCAACGAACTCACAAACTACTTCGATCTAGCCTACGCTATGAATAAAACATCTTAACAGTTTACTTACCGATAAATATGCTACGTAAGGGTGTATTTAATTTGAAATAGGCTCGTTCTCGCAGTTTTGTCTCCCTGGAAAATCTTCGGCACGTCCTAAGCCTATATCTTCGATGCTATCTCACAACGGTCTGTTACGTTTCATGTGTTATCTTCCCCGTGTATTGCGTCAGCTGCAGTCCCCACGTTACAAAGCTTATCTCCGACAGAGTCAGACCATTCGCTTTTACTGGGAACCGGCTTTCGCTCGGATTGGAGGAGCCGCGGAGGTGCGGTGCCCCCCCCATGAAACGCCCACAAATGGCGTCAGCCAACCAGCGTCTGAGTTTCTACAAAACAGTCTACAAAACCGAACTGACTGACTAGGCATTCTCTGCCAAGTTCAAACTGAGACCAGATGCGTATGTCGATGACGAGTGACGATAGTGAAGTTGAAAGTAGAAGAAAACATTCCTGGCGTCCATATGAGCCCGCTACCTTGGTTCATGGTTTTCTTCACGGCATTCGTTCTTAAATAGAGAAATTCAAAGTCCCAGTGGCATGAACTAATTGGCTATGTACTGTCTAAGGCAAAATTATAGCATAAACTGATACATATTGCACATAGATCTATATGAGAAATTAAAAAGACCCAGTGGCATGAACCACTGACTATGTAGATATTGTCTGTTTTAGGCAAAATTATAGCATATATTATAACATTATAGCTTCATAGGTACCATGCAGTGTGGGTGACCATAGCCAACAAATATAGATTTTTGAAGCCCCAATTAAATAAGGCCATTGACTATTATACATTTTGAGATTAACCCTCGTAATGTACTCGTAATATAGTATTTAGCCACACGGCGGCGCCATCTGATTGTGTATGATTTGTGTG
>JAODUG010004493.1:0-10539 GCA_027564795.1 Aphredoderus sayanus
AGTCCCCTACTGGAGCCCCATACAGGACTCCATTCAGGGTCTCCAAGAAGGTTGAATACTCTGAACTGCTGTTCAGTTGCATATGCATAGACAACAGTCGTAAGGAGGCAATAACCACGATAAGGTGATGGTTCCCGGAGAAGCAGTTGCGAATCATGGCAGTATATTCACTCCATAGTATTTTACATAACATTGTACAGTACTCATACATGTAAGTCACTTTGAATAAAAGCATCTGCAAAATGCCTTAAATGTAAATGTAAATCATACCCAGCTTTGGCAAACAGGCTGGCCACAACCTGTTAAACCATCGTACTCCACTATGTTATGTATCTGTTATGTACTGTATCGGTCTTTCCTGTCCTTTATTATCATATTATATATCATTTCCTGTGCTTTAGGGGTCAGAAGCTCCCAGCCTGCTTTCCAATTGTGGTCATACATTTCAAATCGTTAATTAACATTTATTTAACTGTGGGTGTCACACCTTCATGCTTCTTTTCCTGTTCTTACTATTTAAACAAGTTTCTTTGTCTGATCTCATACACTGGTGGAGCATTGCACGTGGAGCCACGTTCTCTACTTTGGAAGGACAACCCTCCTGCAGCCTTTACCGACGTTTCCCACGGCTGAGGTCAGGCAGCTTTTGCCGGCATCTCCCGCTGCTGCGTCCTGCAGTCTCCGCTGCGGTTTCCCAACAGCAGTCTCCATTGCTGTTTCCCACTCCCATCTCAGGGGGTGCGTGGATTGCAGCCCAGCAAAGCGGTGATGTCTCCGCCAACAGCCATCCAGTGGCAAGAGTCCGTAGGAGAGTCGACCCAGGGCATGTGGGTCTCCGTCCAGCGGTAAGGACCTGCTGGAGCAGTCCATCGCCGGGGGTTGGTTGTGGATTGTGTCCTGTATTCAAATTTAACCAGGAGAAGTAAAGAAGATTCTGACTCAAAAGTTTTAAGATAATAGAGAAATGTTTTAAAATCAGCAATGAACATTCCAAAGTTACAATTTGTCATGTGGTCTGCAGCCAGTGCGGTCTCATTACATGCTGTGTATACAAGGAAAGAGCCATGAAGAATAGTCCCACCCCTTTTTATTAACTCGGGTTGGTCCCTCCCATGCTTGCTCCTTCTGGTTGGCTCTCAGTCCAGGTAAGGGTCTTTTTATTTTCTTTGACCTCTGACCCCGCGTGTCTCTTATACTACCCCTTCTGGTCTGGAGGAGAATAACGTAATTAACATGGAGTGCGGTTAGAAAACATATAGCGTATATTCAAAACAATTGTATACAATACAAATTGTCATTTGTATACAAATACAAATTAATACAATTGTAATGCATAAAGGAAAAAGAACATAAGATTATATTGTAAAATCTCACAGTTGGTTGTGGCCAACAGTTTAGAGTCTGATTTTGTATTTTTCTGATTTATTAAATACTTTGAGCTTACACTGTTGGGGAAGCATCTTTCTTTTGTTTATTATCATCTGCACTCGCCACTTGACACTGCTGACAGAATAACAGGGAACAATGAACCAGAAAAGCGACTACAAGTAGCACTGCGGAACCGAAAAAACAAAGGTTCTCTGGCTGAAGCAGCCTCAGCAGATGGTGCAGGTAGCGCATGTCATACAGATTCAATCATACGTTACAAGTAATATCAGTTGTTCCAAATGGCTCACTGCACTGATAGGCCTACAGATGGCAGAAACACAATTTAAAAGGTTCATAGGTGATTTTGATTAGTCGTTTAAATAAAATGAAAAGCCCACATGAGTGTTGCAAGAATATGTGAGATTATAAAATATTATATTATGTTCTTTTATCTTTAAGCATTACAATTGCATTCATGTTAATTTGTCTTCAATATATGCTGTATGTTTTCTAATCACACTCAATGTTTATTACGTTGGTCAATGCAATTCTCCTCCAGACCAGAAGGGGTAGTATAAGAGACACGCAGGGTTAGAGGTCAAGCAAAAGAAGAAGAACCTTACCTGGACTGACAGCCAATCAGAGAGGGAGGGGGTGGGACTAACCAGAGGTAATAAAAAGTGGTGGGACTTTTGTTCATGGATCTGCGTTTTCACAGCATAGAATGAGACCATGCGGGCTGTAGACCGCGTGACAAATTGTAAATTCGTAATGTTCATTTGCTTTTGTAATCAGAAAGCTGAAGAAAGATAGTAAACCACAGTCATGTAAAATGTCTTCTAGACGGTTATCAAAATTAGATACTACACCCAATTTCAGTCCCAGACGAGTACAACTTTCAAGGGCCTCCTTTGAATCTGGAAATACCTAGGAATGTTCATACCTTTCTTTATTATCTTAAATGTTTTGAGTCAGAGTCCTTAACTTCTTCTGGCTGAATTCGAATATGCTACAAATAGCATCCCCTTTGTTCACATCGCCTCCAAAAATACTCAATACTGGCTTCAACATTTAAATATTTATGAAAACATTTACACTATAGTACCAATTGACCAACAGTGTCTAATGTATTTTGTGTTGCATGTGATTTGGTTTCAAGCTCTACTTCCCAAAGTCCCATGACAACAGTGTAACATCAGCAATTGGTATTACCCCACTGGTATTGCACTTTGTTCCTGTGTTTGTATGGATATCTAAGTTATACATTTAAAAAACATTTAGTACTGGTAGTTAAACTATATATTATGATCAATATTACATTATTTACAGGATATTCACTGATTCTTGAAGTCTATTGAAGGCTGATAGCTTGTGTGAATGCCTTTGTACAAATGGCCTCATTAAGAGGAAGGATAGATTCCATGGTCCATATTCTAATAGCCCATTTAATGGAGACATGGAGAAACTGAGTATAGATTGATCAATAACACTACTAAGTAACCAACTAACTACTTTTAAATACATTTAATTCTAAATGTAAATAAATTGCAAAAGCTTGTTGTGCATTTCATTTTACAGACCTACAACACAAACTAGAGGCCCTGGCACAAACTAAAGGCCCATTCGATATTCTTGGATATTGTCAGCTATCACTGGGAGACTTTTCCTGGGTGTTAACTTTCTCTGGCCTCTTACAAATGTTAATCCATTCTGAAATGCATGTACTTTACTGGTTTATCTAATACATTGTTTGGGATTTGTCAAGTATTCATATAATGCATTTCATTGCACTGCTTTGCTTGTTCCTTGTTATGAAGTTATAGTATGTTTGTTCAAATAAACTGATCTCATGATATATGTTCTAGAGCAGGGGTCTCAAACTCAATTTACCTGGGCGCCGCTAGAGGTAGAGTCTGGGCCACATCAAGTAATCCAGGATGTATTTACCCTTCACTGGGTGACACTCCCAAAACACGTTTCAAGTGACCGTTGATAATTCATGTTGTTGTCACGAGCCTGAGCTATGGTAGCCCACAAGTGTTAAAATATATAAAACACCCAGGGCAACGACTCACGCAGGTGCAGTTGAGAAAAAAAACAAGTGGGCGGCACTAACACCAAGTGTGATTTCAAGTAGGGGGCCACAAAATATCGTTCCGCGGGCTGCAATTGGCCCCCGGGCCGCGAATCTGAGACCCCTGCTCTAGAGTATGTATGCTTAATTGTCTAATAAAAATATGCAAGATACAAGTTAGGCTAATGTAACAAGTGCTTATGGGCTGCTTTGTACAGACATAAATTGTGTAACTTACTGTAAACTTGTTTAGGGTGGTAAGATGGTATGAATTTGCAGCTTTATTGCCATCAGCTTTTATCTTCACTGATAAGGTGTGCTGATGTGTATATACGGCTAGGAACAAATTAGTGAAATAAATTGTATGGCTTTTTCTTTCCTTCAAGGCAGGGTCTTGCAGGGTTAACATATATGTTGTCTTTGAGCAACACGTCAGCCTTTTTTGCCCTTGTCGGAGAGGCACATTATGTTCTCCATATCATATATTGCATGCAAAATGTGGCAATTATACATGGGTTGATTAATGTGCAGACAGGTTTCATTTTAATGTGACACATTAGCAGTATATCAGTAGTACAATTTTAGGCAGAGTATTTTACACACTGTTATTTTTCTAAATGGCAGGCATACAGTGTCATGCTAAACTGATATTATGGGAATTTCTTCCCACAGAAACAAGATCAGTCAAAGTTGTGGATGGATGAAATCAGGAACCAGGCTTTATTAATACAATGTTGCACACCCTGTTATACACATATCGTTACACACAATGCTTTGCTAACATATCTGGTCAGACAAAGGAAACATACAACTTAAGTATTCACAAGATGCAAAGGGCGCGGGGATGTGACACCCACAGGAAAATAAATGGTAATTAACGTTGCCATGGAATGCAGCCACAATGGGGAAACAGGCTGCAAGCTTAAATGGCGGGCCTCGTCAAGTCATTGGCAGCACCCTTGTAGGCTGCCTTGTTGCCTGACATTGTCATGCACCATACAACTTGTTTGGTTGAGTGGTAGAAATGTCTCTCTCATAACCACTCGATAAATATGTAATTTAGGTTGTCTTCTGCTTCTTTAGAACGATGCGCAGGTTTATCTTTACTTGAACATCCAGTACATATAGTACAGTAAAAAAAAAAAAAAAAAAAAAAGAATGAAAAGGGCACATAGCTTTTTGTCAGGGGGAACTGGGTTTGGTTTGAATAATGAACAGGGTGCTATATCACAGCAGTCTTTGCATTATCGCTATTATTTAATTTTGACTAACTACTTACTTTTTGTGTTTGTGTGTATTGCTCTTTGGAGATCATGATAAAATGCATGAAGATGACAGTGTAAAATAAATTGACTGCGTTTATATAGTGCTTTTTCCAACCTTCCGGACAGTTCAAAGCACTTTACAGTTTAGCCTCTCATTCACACACCGATGGCGATGCCTGCCATGTAAGGAGCCATCTGACCACCGGCAAACATTATTATTCTGCATTGTTCATTATTTGTTCTCCCCTTACATAATTTATAAATAACAGATAACTTGAACACATGACTGAAGATTAGGTGTATCCATAACAACAGGTTAAGTTGATTGCGCCAATTCCTTATCAGTGCAACCCTGCCGTTAGGCCATGTGCCGTTTTAAGCGTGAAATGAGTTCACCTAGGGAGCTAAGTCGGTGCTCTGGGGGTATGTCAGAGGTTTGGTGCACGTTATGTCTGTCTAAAAGGTATCCATTGATGCCCACAGATCGAGAGGTGAGGTAGTCGTAGATATAGTGGTCCCCGATATAAGCAGCGTTAGTGGCTTGTATTCCACATTTCTTTAGTGCAATTTTGAAGATCACTGGATTAGGTTTAGCTACACCCACATCCTCTGATGTAATCAGAAAGCTGAAGTAAGATAGTAAACCACAGTCATGTAAAATGTCTTCTAGACGGTTATCAAAATTAGATACTACACCCAATTTCAGTCCCAGACGAGTACAACTTTCAAGGGCCTCCTTTGAATCTGGAAATACCTAGGAAAGCAGAGGGCATTATATAATTGCAGAATATAACAGCGTTTTGTTACTTGATCTATACCAAATTAATAAAAACATTAATTATACTTAATAGGGAAGCATTGCATACTGTATATTCAACAGAACAGTAGTTCTAAGGTCTGACATCTGAATGGTACTGCATGAACTGTACTTTGTTCTTAGCCAGAATTAAATCATGGCAATATGCAGTTACGTGGTGACTGTAGAGACCCATATACTGTTGAGGTTAAGGTTAGAACATTATATGGTACATATCAAGTTCAGGGGTCTGATTAGGGGTTAAAAGAAGCATTGCATTTCACTTGCCTTATTAACCCTCTTGTTGTCCTCCGGGTAAAACTGACCCAACGCACTACCTCTTTGTGCCAGATAGAAGGCACTAATTCTAAAGCTTACACAGACATGTCTATGCAAGCCATCAAAAGATAAGCAGGTGGCGCCATCAGCTGGTGAAAAAGTATGTCGCGAGGACAACAGGAGGGTACATTTATCACAAGTATAATTAGCCATTTACCTCCCAGTTCTCTGAACTGCAGAAGTTCTTGTAAAGATTATGAGCCATTGTGTCGAGTAAGGTTGGATCATGTATCCTGCACTGGGAGAAAGTGTCTCGGACTACTCCCATCCACCAAGCCTGCCCACCCAGACTCTTATCAGTTCCATAGTTTGGGTAATGGCGGGAAAAGTGACGATAAGAGGATAAAAACGCAGCATTAACCTCCACAGGATTGAGGCTCACTCCGTTTTTCTGAGCTTCCTTACAGTACTGCTCTCCCACAGATATACGCATCTTCAAGAGGGTGTCTTTCACATCCCATAGCACCCACTGCAGAGGTCCCTGCCTTACACCTGTAGAGATAAATATACAAGTGTATGGTAGTGAAACTATTTGAAAACTATTTCGAAACTGCTGTAATAATGTAAACTATAATATTACGGTAATTACTATTATGATAGCCTCGTTACTAATCATTCTGAAAATCTTAAAAAAGGAGAGGCAAGCGATTCCAATTCAATACAGTTTATGTAAAGTTCTGTTAGCTGTCCATGCTGTGTGTGATGTGAAAAAGAAACAAAAAGAAAGGTGTTTCTACACAGCCCTGGCTCTGTAAATGGTAACACGACGTTCAGAGTGCAGACTACACAATACTACACAACACTATTCAATGTGGGCTGCATGATTCTGGCTAAAATGAGAATCACGATTTTCTTGCTTGGAATTGTAATCACGATTCTCTCAGGATTCTCTCCACCCCCAATATAAATGGTTGAACTAATTTAAAGTGATATAGAAATAAATAAAAACCTGACAATTCCTTGATGATAGGACTGGCACATCATCTGGACAACAAAAAGGAAATGTTCCTGTTTTTAACTTAAAATGCAGCAGCTTTAATCTGACACTGATCTTAAAAACATTATTGTCTTACTTGTTATAGACCACAACAAGATATGCCAGCTTTTACCTGTTACATATTAAATAAAGAAATGTTGCTCAGATGATTGGAATTTAAGTCATGGCAATCCCTGGGGCACATGGCAACAACAAACTAAAAAACTTAAAGCATCACTGGCTGTTTGGTGAACGTAGTCTGGGGAAGGGGGGAGGGAGGGGGGCTCATAAAAACATCTGTGCCATGTGGTATCTAGGATTTTAGCTATACCATGAACATTTTTGATTTGAACCCTCCCGCTATCCTAAGGTTTTCAGCAGACTACCAACATTGGAAGCCAACCGCGGAATGTCATATGTCCGCATTGTGGTTGGCGCACCAGGTCATTTTTACCCATAGGACAGCGGGAGGGTTAAGAGGGTGGGAGTGAATTTCTGCTGCTACATGACGTGATATGTAGTATGCCTACCGTTTTCCAACCAAATAGAGTTGAAAGCTGGACACCTCCCTAATCTAAATCGAGAACTATATAACCTACCCTGAAAAAAAGAACAGGCCAACTGAGAAGTAGCAAGAAAAAAAAACATAAGTCCAACAAAATACTTCGTGCTTATTTATATTCATCTATCATTTTGAGACATGGGATGGAAACAGTATTATCTACCTTAAAACAAAACGGAACACAACTGATCGAGCTGCAAAAAGTCAGAGGTATGACTCAACATGGCGATTTTATTTCGATTAATCGTGCAGCCCTAGCAGGCAGGAATCAGGGTGGTACAACACATGCTTCCTACTTCAAAGTTGATGGCTTATTCACTGAAGTGAAAAGCAGCAAGGGAGTCCATCTGGGAAAACTTTTGGTTAGATGCTATGTACTAGGGCTACCCGATTAAGCAAAAGAAAATTGTAATTCTCATTTTAGCCAGAATTGTGCAGCCCTACTACGTACTGTGTGTAATGGTACCGGTACTGTAAACAAATCACCAACAAAACGTTAGACTCTTCTTGTTAGAGATGTTAGTCTACTCTCGACCTTATATACGGTAAATAACTTAACTCAAGTTATGTCCATGTCTAACAAACCCGCGGTAACTTGTGCAAAGTACAGTACACTAGTAGTAGGTAGGAACATACAGCTGTGCTGTCAGACTCTACTTTGGGCGCTTATTTCAGTGCCCTTTAGGCATCATTTTCAAGGATGTTGATTGGCTAAATGTGTGTCGCTATGGCATATCTTGCGTCAGCAATGGTCAGCAATTCACCCATCTCCAGAACTTGACAGGTTGGCAGGCGCTCATTGGCTGATGTTTCTAGCATTTAAGATGAGATGTTGAATTTTGAAATTGATCCCAAAACAGAATATTTGTGTGTGTAACATTGTGTACTTTTAACACAGTCATGCATAAAATGAGTAGTTATTGTTTAAAAAAAATATTACATGAAAAACATATCTTAAACACTTCACCAGGGAGGTCTGTGCCCTAGTGCTAATGCTTGGGCTAATGCTAACATATAGTACAGCCTACCGGTAACGCTAACGTAGAGTAGAACTAATGAAAAAGGTGCAGACAAAGTGTATAAAGTGTCTATTACAGCAGGGTTCCCCAACCCTGGTCCTCAGGACCCACTGACCTGCACGTTTTCGATCTCTCCCTACTCCAGCACACCTGATTCAAATGAATGGGTCGTTATCAGGCTTCTGTTAAGTTTGATAATGACCCATTCTTTTGAATCAGTGATGGAGTGTGATGGAGCAAGGATCTTAAAACATGCAGGGCAGTGGGTCCTGAGGAGCAGGGTTGGGGAACCCTGTATTACAGTACTCCCCTACTACCCACCGCAGTTGGTGCCGCAAGATGGCGGCACCCACACATTGATGACAGGTGTCATGGCCAAAAGAGATTTCCTGACAAAGAGATTCTGCGCGCTCCCATGGAAGGCAGCCTGTTAAAGCTGTATCGCTATACGTCTACAACTACCGTTGTCTGGATCAGCAAGTCAAAACGTGCAAATTAATCTACGCTATCGTCTACAAAAATAGCAAAGGTGTCTTTGTGAGACATGCTTCTTGTAAGCAAATTGTGGCCAAATAAAAGTTTTAGAATAATTCATGACTATTATTATTACTACTACTATTAATACAACTGTTATTTGAAATGTATTTATTTTTATAAATTATTTATGTAAATACATAAATAGGACTGGTTGAGCTGTAACCTAATATAAAAGGTATTTAAAATATTTCAACTGGTAGAAAAGACTGGCTTGGTTATCTACATAAGGGGATATATACATACTTACCTACCTACCTACCTACCGGAACCACCACCTTATCGTGGTGGAGAGGTTTCTGAGCCCCTGTGAACCTGAGAGCTGTGTTTTCTGGAGCCTTGTGCTCCTGGTAGGGTCTCCCAAGGCAAAGTGGTCTCATGCCAGACAAAGAATGGTTCACAAGACCCCTTGGAAAAAAACCAAGAGAGGAACCCGTCTGGAGCCAGGCCCAGGGTTCATCGGCAAGCACCTGGTGACCGTGTTTGCCACGGAGCCCGGTCGGACACAGCCCGAAGCAACGTGGCACCGTCCTCTCTATCCTATGGGCCCACCACTCGTGGGATGAACCGTGGGGGTCGGGTGCACTGTCATATGGGTGGTAGTGAAGGTCAGTGACCTCGACGGACCAGACCCAGTACTTCTTCAAAAAGTATTCTTAGATGTTTTTTTTCTTCTTAATTCTGTATTATAAAACTACTTCTTGTGCCACCTGTATAACGGTAGCGGAGCTACCTGTAGCTACTGACAGCATTTGTTAGCCAATGTAGCCACCATCAACGTTGGACGTTGGAGCCATGCATGGAGCGATGTCGCTGGGAGGAATCCCACATTGTTATATTCCAGGATGCGCAAAGAGACCAGGTACTGTATAGTGAGATGATATAGTATTCCAAGAGATAATCTACTAAAGAATATGTGGGTTGCTTTTCTGACCAGCCATGGATATGATGGTCCGATAAACTCACGCATGAGCGTGAGCAGCAACCATCAGCTATAGTAGCACTATTGATTTAGGTTTTGGCAAAAAACTTTTACTTGTTAACGGAGCTGTGCTTTCTCTTCCAACGCTACTTACTGTTATCCTTACGCTGGTTTATGTATGGAGCGGTCGTCATGTCATTGGCGATGATTACATGGAGAGGACTGCATTCAAGATGAACGAATGTTGGATTATATTAGTTGGATTTAGTATTTTGGAATATTGGTATATAGTATGTGGACAAACAGCTCAAAATACCCTTTGTTATACTGCAAATACATTAGCTGCTGTTGCATAAGTGACAACATAGCCTATAGTCATAAGTTGGCTATGAGCTATTGTAAATCATAATTTCAAAATAAGTGGCATGACTAGACTGTATATATATGCTCATTAATTTACAGTGTATATGTATGTATATTTGCTCGCATCAGGTATATATTTCAGTATGTAGTTATCAAATATGTTTTTTGGCTACCTGTCACTTTCCAGAAGAGCCCAAGCACATCAACTAAGGATGCTGAAGGACTCATCTTCTGTGAAAACTATAAGTGATGCTCAGAGCCAGTGTGGTGACCTATACATTCTGCAACAGGCTGTAGAATGTCAGACCCAGAATCTGGAAT
>JAODUG010004494.1:0-10539 GCA_027564795.1 Aphredoderus sayanus
CTGTGTATATTAAAACATTTTATGGAACCAGATTTCTCACCGTTTCAGGGCTTTTCTATTGGTTGCTGTTATTTGACAGTGTATGTGTGTGTACGAGCGTGGGCTCATATAGGGCAGTAGTAAGCACAGACACCCTGGAGACATCCTGTATAGAACTAGAACACAAACTCCTTCTGCCCACATGTATGTAGGACAGTGGATGAACTGTGTGTGTGTGTGTGTGTGCGTTAACCTTATCGGGGCTCAACACAACACCACTAGGCTGATGGACACACAGGCTTTGGATCTTGCCTGCACTGTACTGAAGCTGCAGGCTGGATCCTACAGTATATCTGAGAGAGACGGAGGACTCTGATGCAGCTTGACTCTGAGGCTTATGGGAGTTTTTACTGTTGGCTCACAAGCTAGTTCTGCTACGCTTTCTGCACTGGTGTGATAATGAGATTTTCTTTTCCCTGTACCTCCTCCCTTACTCCCTTATTTCCCTTTTCTCATTCTCTCCTCCTCTTTTCTTTTTTGCTCTTTTTCATTTCTCTACCTCTATTTTCCTTGTTTCTCCTCATTTCCGCAACTCTTCTTTATTCCTATCAATCCTCCTCCTCCTTTCTCCTCTTTTCTCATCTTCCTCTCCTCCTCTCCCCCTCATCTCATTTACTATCCTCCATCCCCCGTCTTCTTGCTTCCTTTATTCCTCCCTGATCTCCTTCTCTTCCTCCTCCCTCTCCTCCCTCTCCCCTCCTCCCCTCTCTTAGACCTGGTGATCGGGTGCAGGTAACAGATGACTCCAACGAAGAGTGGTGGAAGGTGGGTAATAATTAATTTGCATACAGCATGTGCACGCTGTTTGTGTTTGTGTCTGAAAGCTGGTGCCTCAATTTGTGTGTAAGTGCACAAAGGCACATTAGAGGCCACAGGTATGGCATTTGCATATGTGTGTGCGTGCGTGTATTTAATGTACAACACCTGCTCCATTTTCACCCCTGATAAACATGCAGGTAAAAATAGAATATAATTTCCTCTGAAAACCATTTAAAGCGTTTAAAGTAATGAATTTAACAAGGCTTCCTTATTGAGTCCGTAATAATCCACGTTCTGTCGTCCTAGAAATAAATGTGCCACAGAGGTGTGTGTTTTTGCATGTGTGCGTTTGTGAATCTGTGCACGTAGCCTACATACAGTACATGTGTTTTTCTTTCTTTTAGATGAGATTTGATTTTCAGCTTCAACACCACACTGTTAAATCCCAGTGCCTTTATTTTTAATTGAATAAATATTTATTGGGCAGGGAAACGGCAGCTTCTCGGAAGCAGTAATAATGAAAACACTTTGAAATAAATGTGGTCTTTCTGCGGGAGCATTTATATTATTTATAATTTGTGAATCATCCATTCAGTCTTCCTGTATAGTTTATGAAATCGCTAAAGACATCAAAGCTTGGGTTTCAGATGCTGCTGCATAATAATAAAGTAATGTACGCTAATGAACTAAATGTTCCAAGTATATGAGTATATGGAAGCTGCATAGACTCCAAAGTACAACATTTTCATTCAGTTCTATGTGATCTGCCTCGTGTTTTCCCAGGGCAAGAGTGGAGACAGGGTGGGGTTCTTCCCTGCCAACTTTGTCCAGAGGGTTCGTCCGGGAGAACGGGTGTGGAGGGTCACCCAGGGTATCCACGGCAACCGAGAGATGGGGCACATGGCGGTGAAGGAATCTCAGGTGATGCCGTCCCGCTCGTTTGGTTTGTCGTTTCTCCTGTGTATTCTTGCTTGTCATCATATTTGAACTGAATCTCTCTCTCTCTCGCTCTCTCTCGCTCTCTCTCTCGCTCTCTCTCTCTCTCTCGCTCTCTCTCTCTCTATCAGATCTGCGTAGGGAAGCGAGAAGATGGAGAGGGCTATCTAAAGTTAAGCAGTGGCAAGAAACGAGGCCTAGTCCCTGCTGACTCCATAGAGGAGATCTAACGCTCCAACGTGTAGCATATTATTCAGCCTTCGTTTTCATCTCCACCAGAAACCCTCCCGCTCAGCAAAAAACACATCTTTGAAACTACCATTCCACCCCAAACTCCAGAGAAGACTTTGGTTATGCCAAATCCTCAGAGACTTAAAGCTGATCAAACAGTGAAGGCGAACTCAAAAACATTCCCTCGGACAGCTGGGACAATCTCTGACCCCTGAGATTTCTTATGGAACCCGTGTTTTCTAATGAACCTGGCATTTATAATGTAGGGCTTATCAGTTGTTTGTGTCCAGAACAAATTGCTTGGTGAGTAGCCAGTGGTACTCTCGGGTATCGGCAGAGGGTGACCAGGGTGTATCTCAAGAAACCTTTGTTTTGACAGCTATAACTTAAAACTATCAATACAGATTTACTTTCTAAAAAGAGGCACTTCCGAAAGGTCTGAAGTGTGTGGGGGAAAATGTAACCCTCCTCTGACAAGACAGTCTATCGCAGTGTGTACTTCTATTTCTCTGTGTATGAATCTGCATTATGATGACCACGGCAGCAAATATGTCCTCATTCTCCTCTCTTTGTGTCCCCCTTCCCCCTAGTCAACATCAGGCTCCCTGAGTTTGGGGATTGGCATCTGTTTGATTTAGATTGGTACACACATCGAGCCACTGGGAGACGATTGCTGTCAGCCACAGTAAAATGTCTGTGTTGCTAGTCAGACAGACAGCAGGAGGTGAAACAAGGACGTGGCATCTTAAAGACCTTTATGTAGCTGTATTGGCTACGTCTTTTGCCTCCCTCTCTGCCTTTTGAATTAAATTCTGCCAGTGATGTCCCCAACCTAAAGGACAAAAGAAAATAAATTGCCTTTTGTATTGGAAATAAACTTATGACCACCTCTTCCGACACAAAGTGTCAACCCCTTTCAAGTGTGGTTTACCAGAACTCCAAGCTGTCCGGTTTTGATGTAAAGGGGTCTCTGGAGAACTAAACGGTTGGTTTGGCAGCAAGTCGCTTCAGAGCATCAAGCAATAGAGGACGTGGGAGAACACATCATCGGGAAATACACAAGGGTAAAGCCAGTCGGTTGGAAAAACAACAACAACAACAACAACAACCATAACAACAATAAAAACAACTAAATCAAATGAACAAACCTCCATATGAGGAGACAGCTGCACGAGACACATTATGTGTCACAGTCACCGAACCGTCATGATTCAACATGTCAGTGTCTGCATGCAGGTAGCGTTCTGCCCATGGGTGCCCGATTCCACATCGATCAAGTGTCCGCCTGTCATATCCATTTCGCTCTCCTGTTCTGTCCTCTGTTGTTAATGTGACCAGGCATGTTGGACTGCAAGTGAAAAGCCCATTTTTCTGTGTTGTTAACACAGTGTCCGTGTGTTGTGCTTGAAATGCCATGTCCATTGATTATTTATTGAACAAACGTTCATGCTTTTTTCGAGGAGTATTGTTGTATTGTATAATACATTGCATTAATTGGATAATATCACTATAATTATTACAATTACTACGCTTGTGTTTCCCATCCTTTTTGAGCTTTACAATATCTCATAATTTTATCCCCGTTTACCAACTAAGCGGTTTCTTTAGTAACAAAAGTAGCACTACTTGGAGTTATATGAAAGATTCACCATCCTTTCGGTTGACATATGCCAATAGTGATAATGAATGCTTTCCATAATAGTTTAACTAGATGACGTCACCATGGGTACTTGGATATTGTTTCTGTTTATCTTGGTGTGATCAATCGGCAGAGGAAAAACACTGAATGTCAGAGACTATGAACAATGTGACAGAACTGCAATAGAGCATATCAGTAAGATTAACTTTTTACTGATTGCTTTAAGTAGATGGTTTGTCGCCTTACTTTTTATCTAATTTAATTTACTGTAGCATCTCATGTTCATGCCTGTAAGACTGTAAAATATATGTTATATACAGTAGGTGGATGTAATCCTTAGTCCAGAGCTGTTGGTCGGACATTGTCGCATTAAAATTTTCAAAAGCGTTTTGTTCTCCTTATCTACATAAGAGAGTACACTTTATGTCTGTCACAAAAAGGGATGTGTAATTGACCTAATTTCCCAGATCTAGTACTCTTGTGAAATTATTAGCAAGCAGCCTCCTCGACTACTAAGGCACTCTACTCTGCCTGGTCCCTATTGTATTGTGTGCTAGTGGCCAGAAGGTTCTTGTTACCAAGGACGTTTAACTTTGTTATTTATTTTAAATAGATGCACTGCCTTTTGTGCGTGTGGATAAATTGCGCATGGGAGTGTAGAGTGTTGGGAATAGGTTTGCGTACATCCTGTACCACCAAAGGGACCTGCTGTGTGAAAGGATATAACTGTGTGGACAGAGCCGTTTTCACATTATTCAGACTGATTCGCTTTACATTCAAATAAGACTCTCCTTCTGGCAGTGCAATAGAATCGCTACACATTTTACTCACACACCACCGCAGCAAAGCCAAAGACCAAATACAATTTTTTTTATCTAAGGACACGCATATAGACAAATTAATAAAACCAACACCATGAGTCACAAATGAACTATAATGGGTGCAGTTGGCTTTGAGACGCACAGCCTTGTTAATGAACTGACTCAAACCCCCCCGTGCTCAAATATGACGCATGCAGGCTGGTATCATGGCCTAGGGGGGGTCCTTGGTAATACATTCGTTGTGGTAGAGTGGGCCTACTGGCTCATGCTTGCTACGTTCTTCTATTAACACAGTGCTGGGCCTCTAGCCTCGTGAGGCCATCCTGATCTTGCGAGCTCCAATTTAATTACACTGCAAAGTTCAGTCTGAAAGCCCTCAATGCAAATGCTTTGTCGACCGCGTAAAGAACAACTAGGCCAATCTGAAAAACCATCTGCCGTTTCGCCCAGATGACGAGAACAACATTTTCACCATAGACTGTATATCTGGACCAACCCTCTGTGACGTCAGCCGAAGGTTCATTCTCAAGCGCGGGTTTGAGGCTCAAGCTGTGCCTGCTCTGGCTGCCGCCATCTTTGCAGTACCTGACTGCACCTGTGACTACCTCATAAATATATATTTAACTGATGAGTTATATAAAACTCCACTCCCCATACGGTTGTCATGAACAGGGAGACTAGCTACAGAGACCAAACCTGTTGTTTTCTCCAGCACTCTAGCTGATTTTAAATATTCTGTTTGGGTGAGACAAAGGTATGGTGTCCAATTGTGTGTAAGGATGTTTTATTGAAATGTACTGGCGTCGCCTTTTATGACAAACGCTTTTCAATTGAGTGGTTCCAGATGGATACAGCGAAGTCAACATGTAGCTTGGGAGATCAGGTTGGCATCACAAGGCTTACTGGCCCACTGCCCTGACTTGGACTGAACTCGATCGTCGATAGTGGAAAGATTACCCAACTCCAATCCACACTACTACACGTCTATCTCCAGCACAACCTCTGTTATATGCTGAGCTCCTTCAAGAAAGTCATCACACACATGCCTCAGACTCTCTCTCTCTTTCTCTGTCTCTCTCTTTTATCACATTCCCTTTATGCTCTCTAGGCTGATGTCGTAAACTCCGCCTTTTCGATTTGAAATCAGTTGGAGACCTCCAGATTGAACGGACCAATCAGTGTCCAGGTGGGTAGTTCAGTTGGCGCTGACAGCAGTTAAGTGCCTGTGTTTGGAAAAATAATCCCCATGTGAACGTTAGTTGCTGCTGATTAGATAAAGGTTCTCCCACCGCCTGCTAATAATTTGATTGACAGCTACTGGCACCATCTGGCTGACAAAAGGTTTTCATTTCAGAGTTCCCAGGCTTATATATAAAGAGAGAAAGGCAAACCATAGAGACAGACTTTGCAATATGAAAATGGTTTGAACTAGACTATACAACGCTACACACCTTGAAAAAGTGAAGTTAATCATTCTCGAGAATGTTTGCTAACTTTGAACTCAAAACAAAAATGTCTCTTCCTTCAATGGCAAAAGCTCCCCCCTATCAAAATGCATTGCCAAGACCATGGTATTGTTATTGTGAGCGGTGTTCCTATTTACGGAACCAGGGCTGTGTAGAAATACTGGATTATTCATTCAGAGCGCACAGAGAACAGTAAGATAGCAGACTGCGAGGATATATTTGGTGAGTTTAACATAAAAGTGAATTATCACATCATACAACCGCTTACTAATAAAGGGATAGTCCTCGATTTGAACCTATTTAAACCAGTGTAAAAATATTGTTGTTTTGGTTTGAAACTGTGTACACCTCTACCTGTACCGGAGCGCCTAGTGGCTGGCACTCCTCTCTACTCCCCCTGCACATCTGCCCACAGTTGTGTGTCCAAGCAGTGGACTGGGACATTAGGGGACAGAGGATGCAATAACATAATGAAGGAGTGTACTTTTTAAAGGAACTATGTATGATTGTCTGCCACTAGATGTCACACTAGAGCACCAGCATCTCAGACTCAAAACAAATGCTTTGTGGGCCACACACACACACACACACACACACACACACACACACACACACACACACGCCTACCAGCTATAAAAATAACAGAATAGAGGAGCTCAGCTTACATTACTCCTTTATATCTTTACATAAAAAGTAGCTACAACATTGCTGCTATATTAATGTTTAAAATATCATCTATATATATATATACACACACACACAGACACAGTATAGCACCTTTTAAGAAACTCTTTGGTAGCCTCAGTCTACCTCTTTGCATTAGTTGAAAGTAAATCTCCTGAGGACTACATTCCTTCTGTTTCCGTCAATTTGGTTTGCTGTTATTCAGCGTCCTTATGGCCACAGGCGTTTGTACGGTGCTCTCTCTTGAGGCCATATCGGAGTGCTCTCCAACGAACTAACCGGGCTACGCGGCGAAAACCATTGGGATGAACGAGTCGAGTGGCGAATGCGAAATGACACATTAATATTAATCACTTGTGCTGCCGGCTAATGCCGGCCTCCTCAGGTACCACACAGGTGGGGCAATTACGGAACGTATGTGTATCTGGTTATTTCTCCGGGCTGCACTGTTTCACAGCTGACTGTTTGTCAGCTGTGAAACGCCCCCCCAACTCCAACACCCGAGGGCGGTTGGCTTTTGCCTCGCTATAGTAAATGGCCACTCTCATTAATTGAAATGCCTTCCGCTGGTATTATCACGACGACTGACCTTTTTCCGTGTCCCAGTGTGCGTAAGGTTGCGAGACTCGCAGCTTTTATGAGCCTTTCTGTCCCGGCTGCTTGTGTATGGAGATTCATCACTTCATGGGTCAAGGAGGGTTATATGGAGAGAGGTGGGGGGGGGGGGTGAAGGTGGTGGAGAGAGGGAGATATATATAGAGAGAAAGAGAAATAGAGCGATGGATGGAATGACGTGGGGGGGGGCGTAGAGAGCCTTCCTATGCCTCTTCGTCTTTTAGTTCCCCATGTGGTCTTCTTTCACCGTCCTCATGCTGTGCTGCAAATGGCTTCACTAACGTTTGTTTGTCGAGCTGCTTGGAAGTTGGCTCAGGAAAAGTATTTAATCAAAAACCTTTTTCTTTTTCAAAACCTTTTCAACCAATAGGCTGTATCAAGGCATACAATGGCGTTACTTGTTTCAAGCTCAGCAATAGCTTTAAGCTTTAGTATTACAAAACCTATACCACCTAAAAAGTGTTTGAGAAGATATATTTGCCCACCGTATGCTTCCTATCAGCTTATAACTAATAGGAAACAACATGTCCATGTGATTTTTTTGCCTAAATTGCCTAAACTATATATTCTTTGCTGTTTAATAGTAAGTGGCCAATTTGAAGCCAACCCGTGTATATGAACATTGGCAATGGGTGCTCTACTATAGGTCTGGTACAGAGTTTTATTTCTTCTTAATTTTATCGATTTAGAAGACTTTTAAACTTGCATTTTTGATTGTGGGTCGAATCAAGAGTGTTAATTATTTTATATAAATGGATCGCATCTCCATTATACAAGTATATACTGGAATATACAGATATACTGTAGCATATGACCGAGGTGGAGTGGACTCAAATTTCTGGATTCTTGCTTTAAGTAACAAAGTCTGTGGTTCCTAACGTCCTGCTTGGATGACTAATAATAGAGGTACAATAAACAGGCTTGCATATGGTGTCCCTCTATTCTTGCATATGGTGTCCCTCTATTCTATATTATATTATATTTAGGAAACATATTTAGTCAGTTCAAAGCCTGGTTGTCCTTGAACTTGACACAATTTTAAAACGCACTGCACGAACCTCAAACCACAAACAAAATAAAATGGGCCATTCTACCCAGGCTGACGATTTAGAAGCAAACTATTCTTTTCACAGCCTCTATCTGGAAAGTATAGGAAGCGCTATCAACAGAGCGCAAACAATCGCGAAAGCAACCGCCAAGTGATTCCAATTACAGAAAAAGGGGGTCTGCTTAAATAAGAATACCCACTCTAAGAATAGCAGGTAATCACAGGTCACCCCCACCACACATGTGTATGTGCTCCTGTAGCTGTCATCAGCTGACAGAAGCATAATGGATTATTTCTCCAGCAATGGCCACAACATGCTATTACACTCAGCATAGCTCACCCACGCAGCAGCAAACACACTGCGATGTAAACCCCTGGTGCCATCACATTCACACAAATGCAAAAGCAAATGAGCAGAGAATGAGAGCCAGGGAAAGACCCCAGAGGGAAGGATGTTTAAACATGGGGAAAGGTACAGCCCTGTCACACGACATCAGTGGGACACTAAAGGAAACTGAATTTTCGTAGATTTCCTGGTTGCTTCAACTTAATTTTCACTTTAAATAAAATGACCTGAACTCAATGGGTATCCATCTAATGTTGCAACTGTAATACATATTAATGATAATTTCAGCTGAACATACAAAGATAAGCCAACATTAGCGGTCCGCGATGCTGGAGAAAGATGGCTGATATTCCCTCAGATGCTATACCCCCCAACATTGCACAAGCACTGCCAAGGCTGGGATAGTGTGTTTCCACTTACAGAGCCAGGACTGTGTAGAAACACAGGGTTATTTTTCAGTGGACGGAATAAACAGCTAGCGGAGGAGATATTTTTCACAGTGCACTTCGGCAAGACTTGCAATGGACAGACACCCTCCCGAGGACAAATGCAGACCAGTGTAGCTGTTTCTCTCTTTTACAAATAATATCCAGGGGATTTGCACTGAGCCACTATGCAGCAATGTGCAGACTCCAGCCTCCAACACCAACATTCAGGTCACCCTGCGCTGTGACCAGCATGTTCTTTTACCTTCCCTATTTCACAACAAAGACAAGATCAAATGTATTCACATTTAACGTGTCTATCCATGCGGAATCGTAACTTGTCTTATATCTTCAGTGGTAAGGCAACAGTGTAAATGAAAGGATGTGTATTTGGCATTAGTTGCCTTCTGTTTGTATTCGATCTTTTCTTTAAGGATGGTTTTGGCCTTATCCTCCGTCCAACTCGTTTGCTGTTTACAGTACAGCGGTGCACTGTAGCATGCTGCTTAATGCTGTGCTGCAGAGCACTGCTGCTGTCTAGAGGTCAAGGGGTGTGACAGACAGAAGCTAACAAGACAGACCCCCGTGGAGAAGGCCCTGTCTAAAGATGGTGGCAGAGACAAGCAGCTGAGAGCAGGGTTCATACAGACAGATTAGACAGACAGATAGGCAGGCAGGCAGATATAGACCATTATGACAGTAGACAGGCAGACAGACAGGCAGGCAGGCAGACAGATAGACGAACAGACAGACAGAGTGACACGCAGGCATACAGAAAAACAGACAGATGAACAGACAGACAGGCAGGCATGCAGGCAGATGAACAGACAGGCAGGCAGGCAGACAGAGAAACAGACAGTAGGCAGGCAGGTCACAAATGTCCAGACACAAGTCAGAAGTGAAATCTTAATTGGATCTGACTGCCTGATGGGTAACAGTTCAGTTAATCACGTAATGACTTTGTCAATGAATATACGACATAAAAATAACATTGGGTTATTTAAAAGGCCAATGGCAGCAGGCACAAATTAGTTCTTAAGTCCATTGGTCCCGCATCTTGGTAGATTGTATCATCCCGTGACCCCCTGCTCTGTGCCTCGCGACCCACTGGGGGGTCCCGACCCACACTTTGGTAACCACTGGCCTACAATACCATGTACCTGTGTAGTGTTCCCAGTGGGCACCATGTATAACACAATGTATCTGTTTAAGTGCTCAGTCCGGCCATATTCTGAATTTTTTGAAGAGTCTTGAAACTGTTGCTTTGGAAAACAACCAACCGTATTGGTTCCACAGAGACTGTGACCCTGCTACTCTACGATCGCCCTCCATTTGTTTAACAAATCCTCTCTCTAATTAAAGTCAACTCCCCCCCCCAACACGCCCCAGCACCCCTCGAGCTCCCAGCATGACGCGCACTATTAATGAAACATGAGCCTTGCTCTCCCTCCTATGCTCTCTCTCTCTCTCTCTCTCTCTCTCTCTCTCTCTCTCTCTCTCTCTCTCTCTCTCTCTCTCTCACGCTCTCTC
>JAODUG010004495.1:0-10538 GCA_027564795.1 Aphredoderus sayanus
GAGCACCTAACCACTGGGAGCAATTGGGGTTAGACATCTTGCCCAAGGATGCTTGCAGGTAATCCAGCAACTCCGGGCTTGAACCCACAACCTTCTGGCTGGGAGTCCTACCAGCTCCGGGATGAAGAATTTGCACATTGCGCAGACGTGTCAATCATGACGGTTAGCTATATGTAAATGTGCAGAAGGGGCCACTGAACACTTAGCATATGCATGCTGCATCCGTGTGCAATCGGTAACGTAACCTAGTATATTTAGACAGACCGGCCAATCACCGGTCATGGCCGATCAAGGTGAAAACCATCTGACTGAAAGTACTGCTTTCTATTAGTTAAATTAACACATTGCTTTTATGTGATATGTATTGTTAAACTGGCCACTTGTAATTGTTTCAATAAAAAATGCTTTAAAGTGCCAACACCATTCATTAGCGACGGCAATTTGATAAGGTCCTATTTACAGAACAATTTAGCAGCAAACAAGCACAAATCACTGTCTGTGGCCAAATTGGGTTGTGAACCTCTGCCATCATTACCACAGGGTTAGTGGTAGTGTAGTTCATTTCAGCTTGGCCTACATTTAATGAAAGTGACATTGTGTGACATGCCCATGCGAGAACTCGCGAGCCAGACAGAAGCTGTAGTGCTACCCCCCCG
Source organism: Aphredoderus sayanus (assembly GCA_027564795.1). Classification (NCBI taxonomy): domain Eukaryota; kingdom Metazoa; phylum Chordata; class Actinopteri; order Percopsiformes; family Aphredoderidae; genus Aphredoderus; species Aphredoderus sayanus. The sequence continues at coordinate 657 of JAODUG010004495.1, forward strand.
CCCTCCTCCACCATCTAACATTTTTAGTATCAATCAAATTTAGAATATTCATTGACAGCTCTAGTTTCTTTTCTCCTTGAAATGTCAATATACTTTGATTTCAAATGCTGATATGAAAACCTTAGTAATACTGAACTTTTGGTAAACTCTTGACTCTGACCCCTTGTTGAAAATTTAAAATGTTTTTACTGGTACAAAAACACTGTCTCTTAACACAAAAATGTAACTTTACCAGGTATACGTTATCTTGGAATGACTGCGTTACTAAAATTGCTTGCTTCCTTAAATGTTCCTTATATGCAAAACAAATGGCTTTATTGAGAATTTTAATTATGGTTGGGTTCCAAACTCAGTACTTTTAAGTTATCGGTGCCAACCTAATTACATTGGTACTACCGATTCCTGCATCTGGGTAAAGAAAAGAGAAGAGATAAGAATAGTACGACAGTGAGTTTACAAAAACTCGATTACAATATATCACCCTGAAGCTTGTTCAACAGTCAGGGCCAGTGTTGGGGAGGGGGTGGGGGGGGGGGTACCGTGTTATGTCATATAACACCTTACAAAATGTTATATGTGAGTAACAGTAGTGTAATGCATTAGTCTTTGACATTAAGTAATATTATTAAGTACAGTGTGTTATTGGTCACAGTATGTCAGTGAATTTCAAATATATGTTGCGTTAAGCGACATCACTTCCTGCGGCTTGGGCACGCAGTGTTTGCCTTTTATCCATGTTGCAACCGGGTCACCACAACAAGGGGAGGCAGAGAACCTTGGTAGAAATTGAGGAAATGACTGGGAAGAGTAAGTCTTGGATTGGTTTTACTAATGGAGAAAACTCATTCAGGTCGTTGCAAATGCATTATATTGTCCTTCCTGATAGCTCATAGCTAACAGTAGGCTAACTGGAAAATGCCAAAAATCCGACAGCATTAGACATCTCTGCTAATGTATGAAAGATTGCAATGAACAGACAGAGAGAGAGAGAGAGAGAGAGAGAACTCCTCCGCAGAAGGCTAGGTAGTGAATCTGTCTGTTCTTCTGTTCATGTAGGCTAGATACAGTAAATAAACTATACTTTATGTATTGCCATTATTATTAATCCATCCATCCATCCATTCTCAACCACTTATCCGAGGTCGGGTATCGGGGGCAGCAGCTCCAGCAGGGAACCCCAAACTTCCCTTTCCCTGGCCACATTGGCCAGCGCTGACTGGGGGATCCTGAGGTGTTCCCAGGCCAGTGTGGAGATGTAATCTCTCCACCTTGTCCTGGGTCTTCCCCGAGGCCTCCTCCTAGTTGGACATGCCTGGAACACATCCCTAGGAAGGCACTCAGGGGGCATCCTTAACAGATGCCCAAACCACCTCAACTGGCTCCTTTCAACGTGAAGGAGGAGCGGCTCTACTCTCTTGGATAGCCGAGCTTCTCACCCTGTCTCTAAGGGAGACGCCAGCCACCCTCTTGAGGAAACTCCTTTCAGCCGCTTGTACCCGCGATCTTCTTCTTTCGGTCATGACCATAGGTGAGGGTAGGAATGAAAATTGCCCGGTAGATCAAGATGACTATTATTATTATTATTATTATTATTATTATTCAGGCCAAGCCTTAGAAATGTTGCAACTTTGTGCATTTTGCATTATAAAAATTGCAGCAAGCATTTGTCTAATAAAAAGTAATGTCACATGAATGTCATGGGTTCTTCTTGGTCAGCAATAGTTTTCGCCTTGGAACTCGTGAGCGACGCCGACCAGGTGGGCATTGTGAACGTAAAACCTTAAACATCTTCTGACTGAGTTGTTATTGTATTTACTGTCCAATAAGTGGTATGTTATGTTACCATGCATATGGTTGGGCAGGTGGCAGGCATGTGCAAGTCCTGCAGGATAAAATTGTATGTATGATACCGGACGCTCTCCAATTCCACCCCTCTTGTCTCGCTTGGCTTCCTCAAAAAACATTCCCCACACCACTGGCAGTTCTTTAGATATTGTTCTGTGTTCTTTTATGACCTCCTGGGTGAGTCGTCAATGCGCACTTTGAGTAATTTTGGTAGGCTGGGAAGGGTTGTAACTGTTCCAAGTTTTTATCCATTTGTGGATAATGGCTCTCACTATGGTTCGCTGGAGCTCCAAAGCCTTAGAAGTGTCTTTGTAAACGTTTCCAGACTGATCCCTTATCTGTTCTGGAATTTCTTTAGATAATGTGCATCATGTGTTGCTTCTTAGATTGTTTAACCCAATTTGTAAGACAGTCTATTAAAATAATTTATTGATTTAACAGGTCTGGTGGTAATGACATTTAATTCAGCTTTCCAAAAATTTGGTTCACAGTTAATATTTGATTTAACAAAGGGTGATTACTTTTTCACATAGGTAGGTTTGGATATTTTTTTTGCCCTTAAAATCAGCATTGTGCATTTACTCGGGATCTCTTTGTCTTAAATTAAAATGTAATGGTATGAAACATTCAAGTGTGACAAATATGCAACAAAAGGGGACAAATACTGTTTCACATCACAGCATTTTTTTAAACGTTAATATTCTCTTTAGTTCTAATGCATCGGGATACAATAATTATTTTATTGCTTGAGAATGTCATTTAGATAAATGATATTGTGATGAAAAACTAACATTCAATTAGGTAGTCATGATCAGGACATCAAAGTACATCTAATCAGGGTCTCAAAATCGATACCCGACGTAAAGCTATGCAAATTAATTTGGCTTCAATATCAGGATTACGAGGAAAGGTAACCACATGTCCAACAGCTACTTCACCAGGAGGGAGGAGAAAGAGAGAAACTCAGGGTTTGTTCAAGAAAACCTGCTTGTGAGTAGGTTAGGGTCAAAGAGTTATCATGGTAACTTTCCCTGAGTTATCTAGTTTGCCTCTTCTCAGCTCTTTTTACTAAACCTACTTTCTGAAACAGGGCCCAAATGTAAAAGGTACCCAACTATATTCAAATGGACATGGGTTGATTCCTATTTAGCAATGTTTTATTTTTATATAGGTTTTCAAAAATCAAATAGGCTGACAGCTTTTCCAAGCAGGCAATGCATTTTGTTCTTCTATAAGAACAAAATGCAAGTTATACAGAAATCAAATGGTGGCTTCCATCAGATGTTGGGCCCCCCCTCACTCAAGTCAAGGAAACACCTGCATAAGTAATCTGGGGCTGCCGGGTCACTGAGTTCCCTCTTGCTGAGATGAGGGAGAACAGGATTGATGGGGGCGTAAGTGCATTACCAGAGACTTGTGTCTGGGTGAACGCAAGGGGGACATGGCCCTGAAGAGTACCTGGAAGTTCAATAACTTCTCAGATATAATGCACTGAAAATGAACAGGGGCTGAATGGTTTTAGAGGAGGACAGGCACCAGGTGCCTCAGACCTGTCCGAGAGGTTCTAGGATTGGTGCAGTTTCAAGAATGGAAAAAAACCCATGATTGTTTTTTGCTTCACAGATTAAACAAGATAGAGCAATTTGAGAACGGGTTTGTAGCCTGATGCCCTAACTTGTAATGTTACTTCCAAGTGGATGCTTTCCAGATCACTTACTTTCTGGTTAGGAGGGGAAATGATGTAAATAACACAGCGTTTGATTCAGAGGAGGCAAGTGGTGGTACTGTAAGCATCTTACCCCAGCCAGGCATTTCTCCAGTGTGTCTAGTATGATGAGCTGGGAGAGGTAGAGGTTCTTCTCTGCAGCATCTCCAAATATCCTCTGCAAAAACACAATAAATTAGTTTTTTGCACAAATGGGGATTTTATTCTAAGTCCATGGGCTGGGTACAGTAATCACTGTAAACAGTTTTTCATAGCTCCATTTGTCTTTGGAGAGGGTTTGTAGTTTTGATTCTTATCTATAAAACTATTTTACTAAATTGCCCTGCTAAGAATCAAAATAAAAACATTTTAAATGTTGATTTATCAAGTACACGTTGAATTTTCAGGTCACACCAAGATACACACTCTACTGGCCTGGCCACAGAAATGTAGATAAAGAAGCCCACTCACCATATTGTTGACATTTTTGAGGATGTTGGTGAGACCACTGATGACAAGCGAGAACTTGTACTTTGAGATGTTGATCAGACATTCCTTGTTGTGCTCTGTACTGACTTTGGTGTGAGTATTCTGATGTACAACTTTAATTGGAAGCTGAAAAAAAAAACATATGGTCTTTCAAGAATATTGATAATATAATATGTCATGTTATTAGGATGTTCATTCTCAGAATGTACTTATTTGTAAAACATGTTTTAAAAAAAAAAGGTTAATTATTTAATAAAAGTTTCCAATGTTTGACCATACAACATCAGCACAAAGCCTAGAAACTAGATGTGTATACTCCTACTAAGACATTTGTTTATCTCTCACCTACACCAATGGCAATCAGTGATAAAGATTTATCGGAATACAGATATAAATCACTAGACTACAGCTTAACAGTAGCCTAACTAAACTGTGTGGGGATTGGGGAAGAACTGGAAGTTTCCTAACTTAACATAACTATTATCCCCACAGAGAGGAGCCTTGGGCATGTCTATATCCACTACTTGGCAGTCCTGTGGGAGAAATATATCTCGAGACAGGAACTCATTAAAGGCCATGAGTGACAAACACTCACATGCATGAAATACACAATATTTAATACAGGCCAAGCCCCTGTTCCGAATCCAGTGCAGAAAAGAAAGTGTCAGTAACCTCTTTGTTTAACACTGCCATGGTCCGGCATTCCTCAAAGGTCACATAGAGCCATCTTTTTCCCTTCAATGTACTACACACAAGGACATGTGTGATATACTATTACATGACAGAAGGGTAAAAATTAAAAGGAAAAAAAAAACAACAGTGTCTTAGGTGCCAGAAAAGCTTCAACATGGCTTGGCATTGATTCTATAAATCTATGGAACACTATATTCTTGATCTGAATAAAGATATTCTCTCATTTGGTGTTTTGATGATGATGGAGTAAGAGTGCTGTGTAAAACACTGATGTTCAACTGTGTGACTCTGAAGGCCATAGCATTATGGTTAACATAACTTATACTCAAACCATTCAGGGACTCCACATACCCTATGGATGGGGGCATGGTCATCCTGCAAGAGACCACTCCCATAAGGATAGAAATGTTTCATCATAAGATAAAAGGTAATTACTCAGGAGACAAGTGGACCCAAACCATGTCAGCAAAATGTCCCCCTCGGCAACATAACAGAGCCACTGGATCCCCTCACTCTAAGGGTCAAGCATTCAGGTTTTTCCTTTAATTCCTTACCCATGTGTATATAACGATATAGATATTAGACATCTGAGTGATTTATATTTTACATAAAATAACACAGTAAACCAACATCTGTTTCAAATCCATTTCCCTAAAATATTAATACATCAGCAGCTTTATACAAAAACATGATCCTTATATCCCCTGATCATATGCTATTCTGTACATCTAATGTTTTTAAATAACAGAAAAATAACAGGATGTATGGCAATACATTTGGTTAAACCCAAAATGCATACCAGCTGTAGAGGAAAAGAGAAATATCACATTCAATAAATTGAGTATGCCTAATAGAGGCTTAAGTGACAAACAGAAATAGTAACATGATCATGAACTACAAATTAAGGACAAATACAATCCATTGACTGACTATAATTTTGGAAACAGTTGTGGATTTAATCACTAATGCCACTTTCTTTCAACTCTAATGATCCAGGCTCAGCCACTAAGCCTCTACAATCCACAATCCTTGGTCACTGACACCAGAGGAAAAGACAGCTGAGGGAAAATAGTATTTTCTTACAAATGACATTCAGACTTACAGGAGAAAAAGAAACATTTGAAGAGATTTACATTTTATGAACGAATGTCCCGTTTGTCACAACACTAATGTTTATCACAACATTAATGAAATCCTTTTCCCTCTCAACACTTCATGGTTGCAAATAAAGAAAGGATACATAACGTACAAACATTGTATTGAAGCTGTTTAAGCAGCTTTATGAACTACATTTCACACCGCATACAAGTACATTTTGCATGCAAACAAAGCAGTATGACAGTGGAAGCAGATACACTATCTGAGCAGGGCGTCACGCAAAGCATAACTCATAAAGCAACTAATTCCTCGTGCTAGAATGGTGCAATTTCCTCATATGAATGCAATGTGCAATAATCCAATCACATCTCATTTGTTTACATTAGCTTGCTGGAGTAACTAGAGTGTGTTCGCGGGTGTGCGTGCGTGTGTGCGTGCGTGTGTGTGGCTACATAGCTAGCTGACATGAAAGGAAATGCTAGCATTTGTAGCTAAAATGCGAATCGAGGTGTTCACTGTAATGGAACAGACGAGTGAACACAATGTTAGCGTTTTGGCATACCGGGTCACTACAATGTCTTGGTCAACATTATGACTAGCACGTCCAAACCAGTCGTGAAGCAACGCGAGCTAGCGAGACATCATCTGTTGTGTTTTGTTGCTGGCACGAGCAATAATGAAACCAATAGCGATCACTCTAGTCGAATAATCGGCCCTTTAAATAGCTACAGAAAGTCGAGTGTCTCCGTTTTAACAATTGTTTAATCAGGCGGATAGGCCTACAATCTGGAAAGGTTATCTACATCCTTCCGCAGAATCATATTTGCCCATCTATCTTACCTGCTCATCAAATCTAGTAATCACGGCCTGGACCCACTCCACTGGTTTGTGTGCCGCCATGGCCGGGCGGATGGCTACCGCGGATGCGCTGCTTGAAAATCCAAGGTATGCGATGGTACCTGACAGTTTTAGATATGCATGAAATGTGTAGTGACTCAATCAAAAGGGACAGCGGGGAAAATGTATTTTTCCCTTTCAGCAAAATTCACCATGCCACCGCCATGACACACCACCGGAAGTCTTCCTCAGAGAAATTGATGGGAGATGTTTGGAGCGCGTGCGTCAACTCCGTTCAGGCCTATCAAACCTTTTTTTTTTTTTTTTTGTAATGGGCTTTGACTGGAGTCCATTGAAAGATGCTGAATGGATTTTGGGACTTTTCCAAGAAGTCGGGAATAAAATATGTTTGAGTAAAACACAATACAGTCGTTTTACAGTGACGCCTAATGAATGCATTGGCAGATTAAAGCAGCAAAGTCAAGTCAAGTGTATCTTCTACCCTTCTACAATAATATGGTCAAAATTCACACTAACCATTATCTTAAACTATCTACTGCTCATGTTGCAATATCTATTCCCTCGTCCAGTGGTTTTGGTCTTTTCAGCTTTGCTTCTATCTTCTAGACCATCCCATATTTTTGTCATGTCACCATTATAGGTTCAATGAGGTAAAGGTAAATTGGTTGTTACCTCTAATATCAGAGAAGAGGTACTGTAATGTATGCCCTCATCCAATGTCCTTAATTGCATATTTAGTTTCCAATGCTAGGTTGATAAAAAGAGCTAATTACATATTGGGTTATGGGATCAGTGTGTTATGATACAGATCTTCTCCTGCAGAGTGGGATGCCATCCTGACAGATGAAAGAAAATGCATTATGACCATACTAGCACTATTGGTCAGGCAAAGGCCACAAACAGACTCGGCAGGACATAGGAACACCTTTATTATTATTTTTTTTCAGGACTTTATTATCAAGAAGTTGGAAAGCACTAGGGAATTTTAATTTTCCAGAGACATCCAAGTTTTAACTTTGTTCAATTGTATTCATTATTTGAGGAAACAAATCACTTACAGTGTATTCTAAGTAAGAAACAAAATGTTCAAAACCAGTCCAACAGCAATAGTAAAATAGTTCAGTTAGAATCAGATTGACCCCTGGTGGTCATTGTTTGACTTCACACCTCTACCATTCATTAAAGTTTTTAATAAAGGTCATATACTCTATAGTGAAAAATAGAAACCGTTAATTTGTTTTATTTTATGATGAAATAATGTATACTATGTATGTGGACCTAATTTCAGATTAGGGATGGGGAATGGAAACATTTTAAACGTATATAAAATTAAGTTCTTAAATACATATATTGAAGAAAGACATATATACATTTCTCTCCACCAGAATTACCATTTATGATACAGCTTATAAACAAAATTAACTATTAAACCATCTGTAAGGAAAGTTTACCGAGGTCTTATTTATTTGGTATGGTAACACTGTAGCACAGTATGCAATCACATAACCCAAACATTTCAGCAACTGCAAAGTGGACTGCCTTAAGGAGATTTACAGAAAATGGTGGATCAACCACCATTCATAAAAAATGTAAGTAAATTATGTTACAAATTAACATCATTTGTATTCGTAGCAAACATATTGGTATGTTCTTGTTACAAAACACTAATAAATAGTACAAATGCAATCTGTTTAGTATTCAATCACTTTCTAAGGTATGTTATAAAAATGCATTTTCTGTCTTCAGTGAGCTAGGGTTAAAAGTGAGGTTCTGCACACTGTTTGTTTAAAACACAACTGTACACAACTGTACTGTTCCTGGCTATAGGTGGAGTTGTAGAGGGCAGTGTGCAAACATTGTAGGGGTAGGGAGTAGAGAGTAGTGTAGGAGGGGCCTGCACTAAACCAATGTTTTGTAATGCTGGTTTCAATGGTAACTCCATAAACAAAAATTAAGTATACAAAAATAAATCATCAAAACTCATGCACCACACACAATACTGTATCTTTCACAGAGAACACTCTCAGAAGTCTCAAAATAATGTATAGTATTAAAGTCTGTCCTAGCATTGCTATGTTAGCCAGCTTTACCGTAACTTTATTTTGTTCCTCTGAGCTCCACTTTGAAGTACACTTGACTGTAGAATCTGTTCAAATGAAATAGGAGGGGTATTAGTAAGCAGAACTTCAGCCTTGTCCTGGACGATTGGTGTCTGCAGACTGAGCCGGCCCCTCAGGGAATGCTTCAGATGCAACAGGAGGGCATTGTGTCAATACATGCTCACCGTGTCGTTGTCATGGCTGCAGCAGGTGCAGCAGGCAGAGCACAAGATGCAGAAGATGTAGTCCCATCCTAAATTGTGGAGCTCTGCAATGTTTAGCACAACACAGCCTAGGCTGATGCTAAACATGAAATGAAGGAACATTTTGTTTTCAGTGGCTTGGGACACAAAGCAGTCAGCACGAGTGAGACATGGGTAGGTCTCACACCTGTATAGATCTGGCACCTCAAATCCAAACAAGTGGAACTGGCCGACCAGAAAGGTGATATACATGACTAAATTAAGTAATACGTATGATGTATACGGATGTATAGGATGTAGGGTATAGTTTGTAGATGAGTCAACCTTAGCTGGACAAGTGGATGGGGGTTTCACCTGCTTCTCCATAGTGCTCCTCTTGGAGACTTTGTTCGACATCATTCTACAACCCTTAGTCCCTCCCTATTCTGGGGACAATATGTGGGCATGCCAACCTCAAGGGTCTGTAAGCCACCTCTTCTCAGCTGCCCAAATTCTTTTGTAGAAGGTCTTTGCACTAGAAATGTCCTCCTCTGAACCTCAAATGTCTCAACTGTTGTGATTTTATGTAGAACACACACTATGTAGAAGATAGATGGGGTGGAGCAAATTATTATTTACAATGGAGGCCTAACAAGAGACACATGCTTCTGGTGTTGATGGGAATTGTGGAAAAATAAAAGAAAGAAAATCCATCCATCCATCCATCTTCAACCGTTTATCCGAGGCCGGGTCGCGGGGGCAGGAGCTCCAGCAAGGAACCCCAAACTTCCCTTTCCCTAGCAACATTAGCCATTGGGGGATCCCAAGGTGTTCCAAGGCCAGTGTGGAGATATAATCTCTCCACCTTGTCCTGGGTCTTCCCCGAGGCCTCCTCCCAGCTGGACGTGCCTGG
>JAODUG010004496.1:13033-30151 GCA_027564795.1 Aphredoderus sayanus
AAAAGGTCCATTACACATCAAATGTACTGATCTACACTAGAGCAGCGTCAAAAGTGGAATACAAACATATTCAGTGACGTTAATGCTTTACTTTTATTACATGTATCTATTTATTTCAGAGGCGTCAACCCATCTCACCCTTCTCTGTGTTCACATAACGTGTTTACATTGTTTAAACACAGTTTAAATAAATCTCGTGTCCCAGGAATCTACAGTGGCAAGAAAAAAATGTGCAAACCAATGGAATTAACTGCATTTATGTACCGTATGAATTTGTCTTAATATGTGGTCTTATTGTCATCAAGTTCCAATAATGAAGAAACTCAATAAAACACAACTTAATTAAACAGTCAGTGTAAAACGTATGTGACATGTAACAGACTTCAACAAAAGCCAATTAGTCAAATAAGTGGAAACGACTGGAGGTGTTGTTTAGAGTGGGAAGAAAAACCAAAAATATATCAGAAGACCTATAATTAAGACCTATGAAGAGTTGTTGATTTGGATAAAACGGAAAAGAGTTAACAACTATGAACATATAAATGTTAAAAATGTATCAGTCCAGTTATATAATAATTGTATAGCCTACAAATGGAGATTTAGTACTGTTGCTACTCTCCCTAGAAGAAGGCAGAATGAAGAATGTTCAAAACAAAACAAAAATAACACTTGAATAACAGTTAGAGGGTTGAAGGAATCATTTGAAGAATCATTCGAATTAGTTAATCATTCTTTTCATGAATCTACAGTACCATAAAACATTGACCAGACATTGTAGGCAGTAGGAAGCCGTACAGCAGCTATAATTTGTGCAGCTTTGCTGCCTTGGGCCTGGACAGCTAGCCATTATCAAGGGGAAAATGTATTCAAAAGTTTATCAAGGTATCCTCCAGGAAAATGTCAGGGCGGTTGTCCACCAACTAAAGCTCATTAGAAGCTGGGTGATACAGCAGGACAATGTCCCTAAACATCGAAGTAGGTTAAATCTACAGAATACAGAATCAAAAGTCCACCTTTTGCAGTGGCCCAGTCAGAGCCGAGACCTTATCACAATAACAAAACATTATAAAATTACATCGAGAGCTGTTCAAACCACATTCTAAACATCAGACTGAGCTGAAGCAGTTCTGTAGGAATTGTCAAAAATGTACAATCTGTCTGATCCGCAGCTACCTTAAGAGCTTAGAGAGAGAGATTGATGCTGTTCAACCAGTTAAATCCAAGGGAGTCCACTTACTTCCACACCATTAATTCATGCAGAAAACTAGGAGATTGCACATACTTATTCCTGCCACTGTATAATAAAATATGTTCATTAACTTTTTGTAGCATCTGAGGACATGTTAAGATGCAGCAAACATTAGAATTCTCTACAGAAGGGATTAATGGATTACAAAAAACAGTAAAACTAAACTAAACCTAGTAGAATGTGATCTCAAACAATAAAGGCCTCAGGTCATACATTTGTTCTGTTGTGTGTTGTGGACGATGCAGCCTGGCCTCTCAACGGTTAGCGCAGCCACCCAGATACAAGTAGCAAGTTTGGATATTTCTCTTGTTCCAAAGGAGTGCTCTTGTTTCCTCACATAACCCACAAGACGCACTTGGCTAAATGGAGGTTGTAGTAAGCAACAGCAACAGACAAGCATCCCACCCAGAGCGTCTTCCTGACTAACGCCCAAGCTATGTTGGGGAAGGCTCCAGGCACCAGGATCCTGTACACAAGTACATCTACTGTAGACAGGATGTTGTGTTGGATGTGTACAGAAATAACTGCCATTTGGCCTTAGGTTGAGCTGACAGTATATTCCTTGTTTAATTAATAAATAAATAAATAAATAAATGTATATTATGATGAACGAAGCATTTTCAGCCTAGGATAAATAAAACTACAGATCCACCGATACATCGGCCGATATTTGCCTTGACTGCAATCGGCCTATAGGAAAAAAAGATTACATTCACCAATGGCAGAAGCCAATGTTTATATGTTGTGTCAATTTTGGGGTTTAGCATCAATGCCAAGAACTGATTTTGAAAAATGCATCATCAAGAATTCATATCAAGTGTATGTATGTATACATACAATGACGTGTTGACAGCAAATAGGAAAACAAATGACCTAACAGGAAACACAATCACTAACTGCTGAGTCATGAGTCCCTGTGGCGACAAGAAGAGCGGGCTCATAAACATTCTTACCATAGTATGAAACAGGTAATACAGTACGAGCACATACAGGAAGACCTGCAGGCTATATCTTTAAACTGAAGCACACAACCACATCCCCTCCTACCAAATCCCTCATCCAATCAACTACAACCATCCCCAATGAATATGCGTGTATACTGTGAACACACACTGTGCTGTTCAAGTATTTGTTCATCCATATTTCATTTATGTCCATGCCATAGGTCATTTGTTTTTCTGATTTCATGTACTATTACTGTCCATATTACCAATTTCTGCAATATTTTCTTGTTTATTATTACATGAGTGATTATATTAATTTAAGCCTTCAGGTAGCAATGCCGTTTCTGGGAAAACATTGCCTATTGAACTAAAGTAGGTAACTGTTTAAACATTGCCCTGCCTTTACCTGAATAAACATTGTATTTCCAACAATGTCGGCAACATTGTGACAGGCACACAAAAATGCAAAGTAGTCATTTAACTCAATGCCAAAATACATGGGCTATTGAGAGATTATATGCAGTTTATGCCAGTTATCATGGAAGGCTACTCACTAAATGCTCCTGTATATGTGGGCTGGGTAAGATCTTTTGGTACTTTTCTGTAGATATCTAACCTGTGGAAGGCAGAGAGAAGAAACTGTTAGGGAAGTGATGAAACCTCTTTTTTTCTTTTTAAAAGAAGCACATTCTGTACCCATTAGGCTGCTGTGTGATATTACAGAAGAGTGGTGGAATGTTAGTTCTGGATCCCAGCCACTACACACAGGCCCAGCCAACCACCCAGCAGCTAAACACATACATCTTCTTATAGTGTTTGAGGGCTACACCTCTTCCTTTGGAGTCCCACCCATGGAACTCTAATTGACTCCATCAATGGCCCTTGGACCTCAACAGAATAATACATACACATGATACAAATGCAAATTAGCAATCCACTAAAACTAAACAGTATACAAATATACCAATAAGAAACAAAACCAATCATGTTTTCTTTTTTGAAATATTAGTGAAATTCATTCACAACTAGTTTAGTGTGTATCGTGCTTGATATTTTTGGCTGACTGAAATAACCCTTTCAATATTTAATTAATATATAAACCTGCATGTTAAAAGATTCAGAAATGGAATAAGATTGTGACAACTTGAACTGTCCTGCTAACATATGCTAAAATATCTTATTTGGGGAGCTGAGAGGGAAAAAGACACACACACACACACGCACACACACACACACACACACACACACACACACACACCATCAGAAAAATCTAGGCTCACAAGTTCTGTGCCATCTAATGCATGCCCTTTTTGGGCCTAAAATATTTTCAACCCTAACTTCAGCTCAGACTGCTCCCCCCCACTCCCACCACACACACACACACACACACACACACACACACACACACACACACACACACCTCCGCATGGCTTTCCTTCCAAAACATTCACATCTGTTAACATTTCTTCCACCGAGACCGGCCAGTGAAATAATCACAGATGACGCAATGTAGGGAGGGGTAGGAAGCATAAGGGAAGGCTTCATGTCCGGGCCTAGCTTCAATAAACGGGCTTCAGCTTTCCGCCTTGTTATAATCCCGGTGCAAAAGTACATTAGCGTCTCAACTCATCCTATCTTACTCCAGACATTGATGATTTATGTTCCTCATAATAAAATATCACCCCCTTCCTCTCTCTAGCCACATGCACCCCATTTCCCTTGATTACCATCACACCCTGCTGGCTTTAGTATTGCAGTCTGCCACAGGCTGGCAGGATGTGTGGGGTATAAAAGACCCCAGCGGGTGTACCACAGGTTGGGGTATTGGGGGAGGGGACATTTCATACCACAGTCAGATGACGATTGCTCTCTCACACACACTTCCTGGATATTAAGCCATTGTTAAAAAGGCAGACTGCTTTCCTGCCACCTCCCAAAACAGCCCCTTCACTTGAATGCACTACTGATGACAGGTGGAGCAAGCCCAATAAGGAGTGTGGAGAAAACCTTGCAACATGGGAGAGATGTCCTCAAATAATATATTCCCGAACTTTCATTTCACAATACATTACTCACACGTTAAGTTGAGGAATCCAGTTACCTGTTACTGTTCGTCTCTATTCATGACATTGTCTCTATTCATGACATTAAAATACTTCCGTTCCATCAGTGTTGTTTGTAATTTCCTGTAGTCTATACAGTACATGTCTCTACCACCCCTGGCTGTTGTCAGTGTTCCGTAAGGGAGCCGAGTTCTTTCATCAACAGTGGAGACACTTTGTTCCAGCATCTCTCGGGTTACTGAGATAGAAAACATGCAACCGCTTTTCCAGAATGCAACCTTACTACATTGAGTGTATCATGTAAATGAGTCAGTAAAATAAAATAAGTAATATAATCATAAAATAAAGTGTACGGATTGCTGAATGTACACAAATTATGGATTACGGTCACTAGAGGAAGTTGGTGCTTCTGTATTTGGTGCAATAAAGAAAAATAAATATCCATACTTAGCCTACACAGAGGTTTGGGAAATATATGATGTACCTGTTTTTAGTCACAGGGTATGACTGTCAACTAGCACTACCTTATATTAGACATATTAATGGAGGTGTGCATATTACAAATGCATAGGGTATGATACATTAGACAGCTAGCTATGTTTTGTTATTGAATCCTAAAGGAGTTGATTTAGTTGGAAAACCAACAATATGTTGTGTCCATAGAACTCTATATTTGTGTCACATTAATCAAATGACATGCCAACATTTAAGTAGGATAAATCACATTATTAATTCAGAAATGTTGGTATATTTTTTCAGCTATTATTATTTTATTGTAAATTCTCCATGCAAGACTGCAGTATATAGCCCATTGACTGTGATGTTCTGTCACCAGTCAGAAGTGTTCCTTAATAGCATTAAAAAAGCCATGTTGCTAATGTTCCTAATGTTTAATATAATTGACTTTTAAATGATGTAGGGCTATCGTTTTTGTGGGTGTTAATCATCATCATCATCATCATCATCATCATCATAATAAAATGGCATTTGTTGCTTCCCTACAGGAGAAATGTAATTGGTACTGTATGATTATTTAGTAGCTATGTTATCCCCAAGGACTAGTGATGTCATTATTGTAATTGAATGCATCTTACAGTGACTGGTGTGTGACCATTTAAGCTATTGAACATTTTATTTATTTCACTTTGGATAAAACCCATTTGCTTATATTGTAATCGTAAATACTGACATGGACCATTTAGCTTTGACACATGATATGACAAGCATAAGCACAACCTTGAATCACTATCAAGGTAAATTACACTTAAGTAATCAGTCTAGTAATGCAACCTCCAATATCAACACATGCCTTCTTCTGATGACACATCAAAGTTCTGCCATAGGGTAATAAGAAAATACCTTGTCTTACTTAATCGAAGATAGAGAATCTACATTAATGTGATTTGTTTATTAGATTATTATTATTAGTGTCCTGAATAGAAATTATGTAACAAAATGTGAAATCCCACTTTATAGTGCTATTACAATAAGAAAATTAAAAAAACATTGCATAACTACACTAAATATATTACAGCATAATTTTACATGGGACATCTAAATCACATAAACTTGCATACAGTACATCTAGAAAGAGTAAATGACTGAAATAAATTGGAATGTTTGTTAATGTCCCTGAAGTTTTACTTTGTTTTACTTTGCACGTTGAAAAGGCCTAGGGATAATTTTAGGTTTGGTAGCACATAGTATGCCTACATTATTAGAAGCACCGTTTGCATATAGTAGATACAGTATTTAAATGGGCTCTGTAAAATTAACACCTTTATACAGCAGAAACATTCAACTTATTCCATCTTAAGAAAAACATAATGTGTACCAAATAGATCCTACACTATAACATACAAACAGAGCCAATCAACCAATGAAACAGTATCCACCAACAAATGGGAAAAACGCTATAGCTGAAATTGTTATTTATGTGGTCATTTGTTATTTGAATTTTTAGAATTTTAACTACTTAAGCTATTTCCAATATATAGTTATTTCTGTTATCTATTGTGCAACTCGTGGCACTGACATTTTCTGAAGGAGTACTATCTGATCTTTCCCAATGGATTAATGATTATGCGAAATGGCACCCGAGCCTGCCGTCAGTGTTTTGAATGTTACGGAGTACAGTAGGCTAATACTGACATCCTTCTCTAGAAACAAAG
Organism: Aphredoderus sayanus; assembly: GCA_027564795.1. Taxonomy (NCBI): domain Eukaryota; kingdom Metazoa; phylum Chordata; class Actinopteri; order Percopsiformes; family Aphredoderidae; genus Aphredoderus; species Aphredoderus sayanus. Next base: position 19,461 of record JAODUG010004496.1, read on the forward strand.
ATTACACTAATGCACCTGGTGAAATGTTTATTGTCTGCTTAAAGCCTCTAGGGGTGGGCGATATGGCCACACCCTAGATAATGACAGAGATTCAGTCATCATTTTACATCACAGTTAAAATATACATTAGTGTTTTTACTTTTTGGAAGTTTCAGGTGGAAGTTGCAAAAAGCTATGAAAACATCCCTGATGTCATGCCTATTTCAGCCTAATCAAGAGAATGAAATTTTATTTACTGTCACAAAAGGTGTCACTAAGGCTAAAAACAGAAAAACAGAGGTTAAAGGCATTACATTTTTACTATAGGTAAATACCTATAGTATAAATGTAATGCCTTTAACCTCTGTTTATCTTTTACTCAGTCCAGTGTTTCCAATTTCTCCACTTTAAATGTATTATGGGACCAAAAGAGTGATTAATATGGGACACAATTATAATTACCAACACCACCACACACTTACAGTATGGTATATTGTAACCATAACAGATCTGTGGGTTCTGAAAAAGTAGACTAATGTTGTGTTTTGGGCAGAGCGGGTACTATGGGTCTGCTTCTCTGCTTGTCCTGGTGTGGTCAAATAAATGATTCCAGGATGCATATTAAATGATGAAACAATATTTTTTGAAATTTGCATATTTTGTGTTTATTTGATTAATTTAATGTAAGCTCAACTGTGAGCCAACTAATAGTGATCACAACTCGATGAAGAATGCAATTCATACATTCATTAATTCATTCATACAATTAATCTAGTAATAAAGTAAGAACTTCACTTGAACTGCATGCTAAGGGTGAACCATCGGAGTGAACCTAATAATTGGATAGATCGGTGGTTGAAGAAACCACCGATTAGTGCAAGAAGTAAGGAAGACAAGTCACCTTTATCGCTGAGTATCTTACGTAACTATTATTAGTTACATTATTAGTTAACATGATCCCAGCTTTGACTTGCGGACTTGCCAGGCATAATTTATCCATGCAGACTACAAATGACCACGACGTCCAGACATACCGCTACACAAATGACTGAAACTCCTTACTTACCTCCTTACATCGAAAGGCATGGTGTTTACACGTTTGACAAGGGAGTTATTGACTAAATGTAAAATCAAAAGGCATAGATTGATATCTCTTCTATGTTACCAGCCGGGTGTTCATCTGTACCGGGTTGACGTCAGCTAAGGACGCTTTGCAAATTCTGATTGGTTAGCTCCAGGGCAGTTTCCTGTCAGCTGTGATTCTCTTTCCTCCGACAAGGACAACACATTTTAATTTAAATGTTAAATACTGCGTAATAAAAATAATGATTATGTTAGACAAAATGAATCCGAATACATTTATTTGAATTCAAACACATTTAATTGATTCTAATCAGATAAACAAAATGTTACGTACAACAAACCTAACAAAATATATAATAATAATAATAATAATAATAATAATAATAATAATAATAATAATAATAATAATATAGCCTATTGTGCAAATATATTATGGAAGTTGTTTGGCCTATTTACTCAAATGGTAATGCGTTTTACAATTGGCAATGCAGTGTTCTATTTAGTCAAGAAATGTCAAAATGTATTTTGCAATTGGGAATTCATTTTGCAAAGTGACAATGCTCTATTCACTTGGAATTATTTTTTTTTAAATATAATGAAAGCTTTATCAGGTGCATTCCATAAATATAGGTTTTTTACATATCAAGGCACCCCTATAAAAACACCCTACCGGTATTCATTATGTTCAGCCTATATTATGTTCATAAATATTGGCAATTTTAAAATTATTGTTGTTGGTTTTGTAAAAAATGCATTGTCAGTATTTAATGTATTGCAATTATATAATTATAATGAATTATTATGAATTATTAATAATAGTTGTAGATTAAATTAAAAGTAAAAAAATAACAAAAAAACTCATGAACAAAATATCTGACAAATGTAAGTATAAAATGTATAATACACAGGTGTGTACAATGCATAAGAACAATACATCATATTGTATTATACCATACATCAACGTGATATTTAAAAACAGCCCACAACATTTTTTTTTGCTCTAAGCCTGGGCATTTACACGGTCTTTTACACACACATATATATATATATATATATATATATATATATATATATCAAATGAAACCATTTGGCAGTGGTTATTTTTTACACATTAGTGTTATATCCAACTGCAGTGACAGGATAGACCCTGTGTTTTCCCAGGGTCTGCTCATCTGTTGTCATGGAGATCATGACAGTAAATAGGGACCAATGACAGCAAGTGACAACACGGCCGTTATACAGGAAATGCCACATTGACATACTCCATTTCACTTCCTTTTCTACATAAGAGCAGCAGCTGTTTATTGTTGTCTACACCGCAATTATGGAACTTTTTCATAAACAGCAGAGCTGAGCATAATTGCAGTATATTTTCTTACTCTCTCACTGAAATACAGAAACCAACAAATAAACAATGTATAAGTAACAGTACACACAGTCAAGCCAACAGTCAATCCAAGCTTGAGCGAAGACCCACTCTCTTGAGAATGTCATGTGTGCTCATCAAGTTCGAATAACGTGTACCTTTAATAATATGTGCCCATGGTCTGTGATGAATTCACAACGATGAATATAAATATAAAGTTTACCATGACTCAATTACCCAGTGTTAAACAGCACATAGGCCCACCCCTTGGTGATTTAAACATGCACTGTATTTTCAGTGAGAACAAAATGTTTAGGTACATACTGTTTTCTGAAAGCCAGGCCTTGTTCAGTACCCCTCCTCCCCTTATGTGTGTAACATTCCACATTTGTGGCATGTGTCTCACAGTTGACTCATCTCACAGGAGTGTGAGGTTAAACAGGCAAGAGAGTTTTTGCAAGCTGCTGCGATTGCTTTAGTTCATTGCCTTTACTCACACCGTCCCTACCTTTATTACACAACATGTGCTTTCCTTCATCATCCCGCAGGTAGAACAAAAACAAATCTCTCTGGATGTGCAGCTGACAGAGGGCCGCTAGTTACTCAAGTTGTACTAGATTCAATCTTGGTATGATTACATCAGGCCCTATAGCCTGCATGTCAACAAATCACTCCTGGAAATCTACAGCCTTTCTCTTTTGCAGAAAGAAAGAAATATAATTTTGTGATTTAGGCATGGCTAAATCTACCACGAGATTTGTGTATGAGATATTATGTTAATGTAAGGCAATGTGGTGACACATTTCTTGAGTGGACTTGAGTAGTTCCATACGTGACTGGAACTTACTTGACTGGAACTAGTTAACACTAGTTTCACAACACAAGAACACTAATGTGTCATTGATTTTGTCATTTTACGAAAGACCCATGTCCTCCTATGACAACAGGCTTGTGTTCCCCAATAACTACTCTTTTGCATTCTTGTGATATAGAGGTAGTAACTATTCTGTAACCATTCTGAGTCAGCAAGCCTAACCAACAACTGAAAAGGTTTTACAAAGTGACAATAGTCACATTTTCCTGTATTTTAGATTTGCATTTTAAAAGATGAGCGGGAACACTGGGTATATTGACAAATCAAGAGATCCCCATATGCTGTCATCCCGTAAGCTGGGTACTGTTTTGTTTCCAACATGTGGAAATGTACTGGGCTTCAGATGTCTATACAGTGATTAACTTTTATGACTAGCCTTTGCTTACGGGGCATTGAACATTATGTACCTCAGACTAATAAAAACAAACAATAAACTTTTATGCCCCCCATGGTCGGTATTTACTTATTATCTTGTTATTTGTTAACTCTCATTTGAAGAGCCAAAATAAAAATCTAATTAAACAATAACATCATGGAAAATTTGCCAAATTCCTAAAATGCTGACCTAGTTTCTTTAGACGTAACCTATATTAAAATATGTTTAATACATCAAGTATTGTAGGATAATTATTACTAGTATTTACCCCTCTTAGTAACAACAATGTGAAAGAAAAGTTAAATATAAAAATAATTAATCTACATTGAATTCATATACATATTCTAGAATAGGACTGTAGGACTATTCATTTGTGCTTATCCCTTCTTTAAAACACGTTTGTCCTCAAATCACATCATAAAATATATAAAACACTGGCTGGAATCTGCTGTTGGCCTATAATATTTCTAGGCCTAAATATCCCACGTGTGCCTTACTGGCCAGTATTTTGCTTTGTACGTTACTTTCACAGAGTTGGCTGGACTCGGCTGCTTTGGTTTAATGACACAATGACGTATTTGAAACGGGCAGCATGCCAGTAAGGGCGGAGGCTTGACGTCAGCGCTTTGTCATTCACTTCGAGTCGGTGTTCCATACTATATAAACGAAAACTCGTTGACAGAAGAAACCATCGGAACAACTCACTGGAAAGCAATTTTTATAAAGAACAACAACCGTTTTTGATATAGGAGCTATAATATAAAGACAAATAGGAGCGTTTTGTAGTTGACCGGTGGATTAAGCTATAACGTTTATCAAGCAAATTAAACCTGAACAAAAGAACGAGTGGCTGTACTTCATACGTTTTTCAAGAATCTACCACCAGCTCTGAATTCTATAGTGTTCTTAGTCTACTTCAGGAACCTTTTTCTCTTGCCCTGCTTTATGTATTTGGACTTAACCGTTATATCCCGCCGTTCTACTATGGTCATAATGGAGGTCCCAAGCATCGACTGTGCGTTCCTCTATGACCTGCTGGAGCGCGATAACCCAGGCTGCCTTGTGCTGGACTGTCGATCATTCTTCTCCTTCAATTCCTCACACATACCCGGTTCAACAAACGTGCGCTTTAGCACGATAGTGCGCAGGAGAGCCAGGGGAGGTCTTGGACTTGAACATATTGTTCCCAACGAGGACACCAGGAACCGACTTCTCTCAGGGGAGTATCAGACGGTGGTCTTCCTTGATGATCGGAGTTCGGATATTAACCAAGTGAAGAAAGATGCCACTTTAATGCTTGCGGTAACAGCATTGTGCCGCCATCCATGTGGTGCCAGTGTGTACATTCTTAAAGGTAAAAAATAAATAAATACAAAGAAAAGATTTACAGTAGGGCTTATTACAGCATAGTGCTTTTAATAGATTGTGTTAGCTTGTCCAATGTTGCACTGTCTGTATCCTAACAACGACACAACAATAAAGATTACAGCTGTCACAACACCAGCTGTCTCGCTGTGAAGTAAACAGTGGGCCAAAATAGCCCAATGACCAGTTGTCAGTCACTTTCTTAAAACCAGATATAAGATATGTGAAATGCGTTTCCCTGCTGGCTAATCTAACCCTGGTGTTTATTTCCTCCCCTATAGGTGGCTTTGACGCGTTTTCCTCAGAGTACCCAGAGATGTGCACCAAACCCTCACCCCCACAATGTCTCAGTTTGCCCCTGAGCACCAGTCATCCTGACGGTGCAGACTCTGGCTGTAGTCCCTGTAGTACACCATTGTATGATCAGGTTTGCATATTTTTTTTATGTAATGAACACAGTTCACTATCAAACATAGCATCATGCAGTTTTTCCTTTCTTATCTGATTTTAACACATACACTGTCTGTGTCTGTTATCTGTCTAGGGGGGTCCGGTGGAGATTTTGCCATTTCTATACCTTGGCAGTGCTTACCATGCCTCTAGGAAGGACATGCTGGACATGCTGGGGATCACAGCTCTAATCAACGTCTCGGCCAACTGCCCCAACCACTTTGAGGACTCCTTCCTGTATAAGAGCATCCCTGTGGAGGATAACCACAAAGCTGATATCAGCTCCTGGTTCAATGAGGCAATTGAGTTTATCGGTGAGTATATCCACCACTTCAAACTGCTTTTGCACTCTCTCTGTGCACTGTCCCTGATCGCTAGCCACTGTTGCTAGCAGTGAGTCTTGTTCAAGGCGGGCACAAACAGCAACCAGCCCCCATCCTTCACATATTCACTCCTTCTCCTGGATTTGGAATTACATTTTTTTTAAAGTTCCCTCCAAAACTGACCAGCTGGCTTAGCACAGCCTGCCAGATACGCCACAATGGCGGTTACATCATCACCTCTAAGCCCCATTTGGAAGGTATGCCCCCTTTTCATGTTGAAATGCAAAGCGGTGGCCCCGGTTTACTTTTGTAGTGGATAGGCTGGCTGGGCCTGAATGGCTCCCACCCCACCATTCTTTGTTCTGCCTGAACAAAAGGGCAGTTTCTCCACTGCTTGCCTTCCTCCCAGATCAATAGCCCCAGCAGGGGGCTGTCCTCCCCCTCCCCTTTGTCCATTCAGACCACCTCCTTAGGGAATAACCCCCACAGGCTCACACCCTGCACCCCTATTAACTGCTCTTCCTGTGTCTTAATGAGATAGGACCGTTATAAACACAACCGAATTTGAATTGCAACTGAACTGAAAGTGTTGCTTGTGTGTGTGTCTCTGTGTGCGTGTGTGTGTGTGTGTGTGTGTGCTCACCACAACAGTATAGAATGCTACAGTGTTGTTTTGAGTTGTACCCTGTTGTACTAAACCCCCCCCCTTCCCTGTCCTTCTAGACTCAGTCCGAAACAAGGAAGGGCGCGTGTTCGTCCACTGCCAAGCTGGCATCTCCCGCTCAGCCACCATTTGCCTGGCCTACCTCATGCGCACCAACCGCGTCAGGCTGGACGAGGCCTTTGAGTTTGTCAAGCAGCGGCGTAGCATCATCTCCCCCAACTTCAGCTTCATGGGCCAGCTGCTGCAGTTTGAGTCACAGGTCCTGGCGTCGTCCACCTGCTCCTCTGAGGCGGGCAGCCCAGCCATCGGCAACAGCAGTACGGTCTTTAATTTCCCCGTCTCCATCCCTGTTCACCCCTCGGCCGCCCAGCTCTCCTTCCTCCCCAGTCCCATAACCACTTCCCCGAGTTGCTGAGGAAAGTATGGGGGATTTTCAGACTCGCAAGTGACTCATGGCGGAACACTTCCCTGACAACTGATGTAACTAAATGATATGGTGATGCTGGTGTCACTGGACTGACAGGGTGATGTTGCAGTCAAATTTTCTAAGTTCCTGGCCAAATCTTCTGGCAGGTTGGCCCTATCATTTCAAATGGAGCCTTGGTCACTACCATCAGGCAGTATTGTCATGACAGCTTTTATTGTTTTACAAATATGAAATTCCCTCAAATGTACACAGAGACAAGGCTAGTAAAATGAGAAGTAGCCAAATAATACATGTGGTTATTCCTGTAAAGGAAGTTGTGATGGCACCCGTATATAAAAATGTTGTTTTTACAGTTGTGAAATTGAGAACCCCCTTACTGTTATATTTCTGTTGTCTCAGGAATGGTGAATTATATATATATATATATATATATATATATATATATATATATTTTATTTTTTTCTATCTGAGCTGGTTAAAGACTAAAACGTTTAACTTTAAAACCTTCCCCCAGCCTTTGACACAAGCATGGAAGTCACTCCTGTTCACGAACAATGACTGTATCCTATTTACTCCTGGCAGATATTTTGCATTTTGTCTTTGAAAGTGAAAGGTGTCACCAATTCAAATGCAAATCACTGCCTTAGAATACATCCTGATACCTAATGATCCTGACAATCCCCTGGTTGGGGAATCTTAAACATGAAATACCTCAAATTTCTGTACTGTGTATCGCAGTTCTGGAATGAAAACAGAACCCCCACAAGTGCTACATTGGGGGCACAGAACTCAGTGACTCTGTCATATTTATTGAACTAAAGTAATATATTTCTATTTTTGCATACAGTATGTTTGTTACGTTTTGTTTTGATACTATTGAATAAAACCCATTTGCCTTTTGTACAAATATATTGTAAACTATATTATTTACTACACTACTACAACAGGATTCACAGCTAACTTCAAAATAAATTACAAATTGCAGTAAATTAAGCATGTACTCATATATATCTCATAAAGCAGCTTTAGCAAACAATGTATTTTTGCCATTAGCACCTTTAGTAAATAAAGTAAGTAAATATTAAAAATAAAAAGTAAATAATAAAATAAAAGTAAATATTTAAAATAGAATATAATGCTTGATTGTAATTAAGGTATATTAACCATATAACACTTACGTGAAACACTAGTAGTGATAAATACCACAGAAACAATGCTATGTATATTGTAAAACACAAAATCTAACCAATACATGGCCTTGGTTTCAATATCGAAACTGGTTAGATGCTCCCTTTGTAAAAATCCATGGCTATTTGAGTAAAGGCATCCAATTCTTTATGACCAAAGCATCAGGATTTTGCCCAACACAGGCCTCTATGATGTCATGATGTCTACCATTGTTTGAACAACACTCCCTCTTTCAGAGTCCATCTGAGGACAGGGTGACAGCAGGAGTCCTAAAGAGCCGACCAAGGAGGTCTCCCTCCATGTACACAATAGGAGCAGCTGCAAGGCGTTTGGGAAAGTGTGATAACTAAAGAGCATTCAGTGCTCAGTCAAGCCCCAGCCTTGTGTCCCCTGCCTCACTTGTCAATGAGAGGTGGAGAGGGAGACAACCGTGAAAGGGACAGAAATATGTTTGGTTTACAAATTAGCCAAACACTGACCATGACCCTGGTTTGGTGTGTGAGAAAAGAGAAGTCATTATGAAAACAATGGTCCATATTTAAAGTAGCCAACGGGTAGCGAAAGGGATTTTAATCGACAACAAATAAATAAAACAGTTAAACATTAAACTTATCATACCTCCTCACTAAAAACACTGAGATGAAGTTTGTTCAAATTAGATCCCTGTGTGATATCTTTAAACAATACAAACTTTGTTTTTCAGAGCAAACATGACCACAGTCAGTCACTCTGTGACAAAGGGTTCATTCATTTCCTCAGCAGGAACCGCAGACAAGATGGGGTTTTGGGTGACTTATGTGGCAACCCTCAACACCACCTCCTAACACACACACACACTCAACCCCCCACATCTTTGTGTGGATGGACTTCCTGTTGTTAGGCGTGAGGATGGCACGGGTTTGTTTGTATGTTGTGTTTGTGTCTGTGTGTGTGGATGTGCATTCATGTCTGTGTCCTTTTATAAGCAGATGTGGCTGAGAAAAGTCAGGTGAGACATTTGAAGGGACATTCTTAGAGTATCTGTAAACAGGACTGGCACTCTGGTGACAACAAATTAAATAACAAAAACAATTAATTGTCCTTAAATCTAGTAGACCTATTAGGCCTACTAGATGTAGTATGCCTATTTAGTATGCCTATGAATGTATTCAAAATTATTCAGTTACAAAGATTAAGGTAGGGGGTTAAGTATCTTGGACAATGATGCCTACAGATAGGCCAACATCAGTACTCTACTCCATGACCATTTGGCTGGGAGTTGAACACCCAGACCACTAGCCCTTCCTGCCCTGTGTACCAACAGAGTTTAGGCTCAACTCATTTTAATCATCACAATCCTTATGGAACAATGGCTGGATACTGTGTCAGACAGCTGCTTATGACAAGAACAGATGAAAATAGCCCTCCTCCGTTTAGTTTTTACACACGCAAAGAACCCATAAATGAAAATATTGTATGGAAAATAGTACTATCAGTAATCAATAGCATTTCCAAGTACCAAATTATAAACCACACTAATATAACTGTAACACAACTGGTTTATGATCGATTGAGTATTATTGTGTATTGAAAACAGTTCTGCACACACACACATACACACACACACACACGCACAGACACACACACACACAAATGCACACACCATATCACTGAATGAGATTTAGTCACCTAGAATGCTCACCTGCGGGGACCTCATAACAGGATTATCACTATGATGGTGGCCTTTGTAATGCAAACGCCTTTCAGTAGCTTTTGGCTAAACACAAACATGCAGGCACATCCATGGTTGTTGTTTTCATAATGATGTTTCATAGTGTTTTGTATTCCATTGGTTTGCATGAATTCCTGACCTCTTTTTCCATTGTTGATAAAAAAGCCATTCCACTATTTCACTGGATCAAGACGCAGAGCCAGATATATACTACAGATCCTAAGAATGCAGCCAGATAAGCATCCATTGCGTGACAGGAACTGAGGTAAGGCCAGATCTGTGGACTGATAGCCACAGTCTCCTGCAAAGGCTCAGGAATGTTAAGGCATTATGTGCGTAGCCTCTGTAAAGTGGCTTTTCCTTTCCAGAAAGCCTTTCTTCTCATGACAGCCTTCTCTGGGATGATGAATGATATCCAAGTAAAACCACATATAATTTTTTACACATTAACCATTTTACATATAAGCCTACTCTTAAGTTCAATGAAAATGATGATTCTTTCACTATAATTAAATAATATAGAAAACCAAATATGTTCATTATTTTACTTAGGGTTTAGGAGATAACCCTGGAATGATGATGATAATCCTGAAGTTTTGGTGCTTATTGCTTTATCCACTCTGTTGACCCTAAATGCTGTATTTTTCCATTGCCTGAAGTATAGCGTTTTGTGTTTACAGGCAGAAAAGATATCCTGTGTTGAGTATTTGAGGAATGCTTGGCATCTGACTTCTTATACTCACTGCACAGGGTAGATGATGTCACACCCATACAGGAGCCAACATAAATGTACACGGTCCTAGACAGCCAGATGTGTGTGTGTGTGTGTGTGTGTGTGTGTGTGTGTGTGTGTGTGTGTGTGTGTGTGTGTGTGTGTGTGTGTGT
>JAODUG010004498.1:0-10537 GCA_027564795.1 Aphredoderus sayanus
CGGTACAGGGAAGACATCCTCCTCCCTCATGTGGTACCCTTTATGCATGCTCATCCTGACATGATCCTCCAGCATGATAATGCCACCAGTCATACTGCACATTCTGTGCGTGAGTTTCTGCATGACAGCAATGTCAGTGTTCTGCCACGGCCAGCGAAGAGCCCGGATCTCAATCCCATTGAGCACGTCTGGGACCTGCTGGATCGCAGGGTGAAGGCTAAGTCCAGGAACTTGGAAGTGCCTTGGTGGAAGAGTGGGGTAACATTTCACAGCAAGAACTCACAAATCTGGTCCAGTCCATGAGGAGGAGATGCACTGCAGTAGTTCAAGCAGCTGGTCGCCACACCAGATACTGACTGGTACTTTTTATTTTGAGCCTCCTTCATTCAGGGACACAATATTCTATTACTGTTAGTGACATGTCTATGAAACATTTTGTTTATGTTCTTATGCTGTTGACTCTTTTAGTGTTCATACAAATATTTACACACATTAAGTTTATATACACACACAAACCTGTGTTTTCTTGACTGGTTAGCGCAAGCTTTCCAGGTTTCCGGTGGCGCTTCTTGCCAGTCTTACCACCCAATGCTCTAATTTGCCCATTTTATGAAGCCATTCCTAGAGGAGGAGCTCATTTCCATGAATATTCTATAAATTGTTCTACCAGTGGAGAACGTCAAGTTGGATTAGATACGGGACTAATAGATAAAGTGGGGGTTAAGTGGGTCTTTCCCGAGGCATCCTACCAGCTGCACGTGCCTGATCCATAGGGAGTGTCCTTAACAGATGCCTGAACCACCTCAACTGGCTCCTTTATACGTGAAGGAGCAGCGGGTCTACTCCGACGTCCTCTTGGATAGCCGAGCTTCTCACCCTATCTCTAAGGGATCGAGAGCTTTGCCTTCCAGCTCAGCTCCCTTGTCAGTGCGGTAAAGCAATTGCAATAACGCTCCCACTGCCCCAAGGTACTTCACTTGGGGTAAGGACTCATTCTCTACCTGGAGTAGGAACTTAAATCAGTTTCCTGCCATCCACCAGGGTAAACTCCAACATAACAGAGCTCACCCGGGGGCTTGTTAGTATCCCCACACCCGCTCAGCGCCTCACACCTTGGCCTAACTCCAGAGTAGACTAAAGTCCATCCTCTATCCAGGAGTACGGTTCCAGAACCAAGACTGTGCTTAATGGTAAGCCCCACAAGATCTAATGGGTAGGGCTCCACCTCCGGTTCCTTCCCCCACAGAGGTCACCTCTGTAGCACATTCCCAAAGCCGGCCTCTGCTGCCCGGTTTTGGTCCTTCGAGGTCCCTGACCTTCACTGCCACCCATGTGGCAGCACCCAGCCACTGCTTGCCGACAAGCCCTCCCCCTGGGCCCGGCTCCAGACCAGGCCCCCGGGCTTCCTCCAGGTAGGCCAATTCTTCCTCTATTGTTATTGTCCATGAGTGGTCTTTTGACCACGTTATAATCTCGTTTATGAACTAGATGGCATTCAACATTATTTATTAACTTTGGTTTTTCCATTTATTTTAAGCAGTAGGCCAAACTGTAGCCTACATATGACACATTTACAAGACTTGCTTGTAAATGATTTAGCACTGCAAATAAACAAAATCATAGCTTAATCCCATGTATTATATATTGAGATAAAATATACAGCAATATGCCAACAAATTAAATTTCTGTAATGTAGACTATTTGATGATGGGTTGTGACTCCATTTTGGAAAAATAGTGTTGTATCTGTAACAGGTAGAACTAGGACCTTAGGACAGATTGTTTTCATGGAGAAGTTGCTGTGGTGGGGTGTGTATGAGAGCGGCCTGGAAGTGGAGACCAAATTCAGATTGCAGGTGTTGAACTGAAATTTAAGGTAGGAGCTGACTGAAAGTGGTTGTTTAGGGTGGTTGGGTATTCTTAATAATATAAATGTTAAAGGTTTTACTTGTACTTATTTCTGTTTACTAAACAAATATTTTAGATGTACCTGTGGGGATTATTATGACATTCAAGCCCTTCGTCTGAGGCCGGACATATGTAAAGCCTTCAGTTCAAGGAAACTGCAGGTACAGGTATTACCTTTTGGGGTTTTAAGATTATTTTAAAAGTACATTGGTTACAGATTGTGCTTTTTAGCACCACAACCACGGTTTTTCCTTAGTTTAGAAATAATACTTTGGTTTATCATTATTGCTGAGTTGCCCTGGTACCTAGCCCATGGCTTTTTCTTTTATTCCTCCTTCACTCAGTGTGCATTGCTAAACTTATGTGTAGTGTATTTAAAAACAATAACTGGTCTGTGTTTAAAAACTAGTGTGCAGTGTTTGAAAGGCAGTGTGCTGCTACAATCTTGTGTTTATTCTACATTATAACAGGTCACGCTCTATTAAGTTTGTTGTATAGATAATCAGTATAATACAATACAGTAATCAGTGTTTTGGGCATAATGTTTTTTATGAATAAATTGTTCTTGTAACCACAAGCCTCTGTGTTACACCATTGGACATATGCGGGAACTTGTAACCATAACTCACAAATTATAGTTTAGTCTGGGTCTCTCTTTCAAGTGAAAGTGGCGTAATCATCTTATTGATTTGTGTACCGGTCACATATCAGTGTATTCAAATGAATGTCTGATTTTCATCAGTGACGTTATTGCTCAACCCATTGAGACATATCAGTACAATATGGTTCTAACTGCGAGTGCACCCCTATAATCAAACTGATTAACAGTAACATTTGTTAATCAGTTTGATTATGCACTTTGATCTTCTGCACTTTAGGTACATTTAAGGTGAATATCTTCATGGGTTATATGAACCATTCCAAAATTTTTCTGCTTTGTGCAGATAAACTTCTATTCTCAAGGTCACTAACCAGCCTCAAACGCTTGTGCTACAGCTCTGCCTGCAGTGTGCAACAAACAGGCTTAAGTCACCCGAGAACCTACTTAACCCTCCCACTGTCCTAGGGTTTATATTGCACTACCAGCAGAGGCAGCCACCTGCAAAACATGTTGCAGCTGGCGCCCTCTACTGGCTCGAAAAATTGTGCAGTGAGAGGGTTATAATAAAACTAAATTGGAGAAGTGGATTGAGTTTCTGTTTGTCACAGTATTTCCCATGTGCAATTATGTAAAATGTAGCAAATCACAGCTTAGGTTTCACACAATTTATTTAACAATGGATGGTGGGTGGGTTATTTTAGTAATTAAAAGAGGTCACATTGCTGCACATTTTCTTAAATAAATGCCTATGGTTATTTATATTCACTCAATAACAGCACATAATATACAATGTGTATCGTACCAGGCTGAAATTTAGAGTATGAAACTGATATTCTGCAATAATTACAAAACTTTTGATGACAAAGTAATTGTGAGAGCAAATGTTTTTTCTTCTATAAAACCTTCACAACCGTAGACTAAAATAGCTCATGCAAACTGTAAGATATATTTAAGAACAGCTGTTTGTGACACACTATAAAACCCCTTTTTATATACACACTTCAAAAACAATATTCAATCTACTTTGTGGAATGATGTAAGATGCTAAACCATACATATCAACCATTATAGTTGTCTGTAGATGGCCAACATACAAAACTATTTGGGATAAAACCTACAGAGAGGGGGTATCTCCTAAAGCACCTAAATAATGAGACTATTTGTTCCATAAAACGCAGGTAAACAAAAAACAACCCCACTGCCTAGACAAATTAGATTAACAGTTGATTCCAGTCCCATCCCACCCACAAAACTAGGCAGTTACCTAGCAATCCCCAAATATACATACTGAAAATATACATTCTTGTTTCTCTTGTCCATTTTCCATCGATACCTCAGAAAATAGGAAGCAAGGATGTACTGTAGAAATATTGGCCAGTGTTCTTTGTGAATGGAGCGGATCTGTTGCTTGCTGTGACAGCAGCCCCGTTCCCCACCACCCTCTTAGCTGGATGGATAATAACTCTGGTTGTAGTTCCAGGTGTTCTGGTAGCCATAGTTGCTGTACTGAGATTGCTAGGAGAAAGCAGAGCATTGTGGAAGTTGTACATACTTGTATATGCAACTATGAAAGGACAAAGAATCGCTTGAAGTGTGCTTAACATGCATTTATACATTTAACCCTTGTGATGTTCTTGAAAATATCGCATTTGGCAACCCGGCGGCACCATCTGATTGTGTATGATTTTGTGTGCTTTTTAATTAGCATTGCTGTGTATTTATTTATTTATTAATTCATTATGTCTGTCTGAAGTATGTGTTTTTTCGTGTAACCCTCCTGTTGTCCTCGGGTTTCAAACACACACCTTGTTGTGCCAGCAGTGCACATCATGTGTGTAAGATGTAGAATTAGGTTTAGCGCCTTCTATCTGCCACAAAGAGCTAGTGATTTGCGAAGGACATCACAAGGGTTAAAAAATACCACAATTGCTTTCAAAGCAAAAAGCTGTAACTCACGTGTACCTTATCAAACAATTGAAATGTAAGCTACAGTACCTCAAATCAAATCTGGTTCAGAACTGCGTGTGTGTGTTTTTTGACAATGAGCTTATCTAGACTATTTATTTTACACCCTTCATGAATACTTCCTTGCTGTTAATGGCTATTAAGTGTGTTCTCAGGATTTCATGTTTTTCAGTTCCTATACTTAAAGGTATGCAAACGACTTGCTTTTTCTGTGAATATGACTTTGACATTAATTTTATGCTAGCTACAATACATAACATCTGAAGTGTAGCAACCTTTACATTTTCAGCATTCAAAGCTATGAGGTGCAAGTCATTCATACGGTAATTATTCAATTATTTTTTGAATTAAGTATTCCTTTAATTGTCTGGTCACATACCTGATACCAGTTACTGTACCCTGCATAGCCTGCCTGCACATCAGTGCCCATCATAGTGGGAGGAGGTGTGGTTATGGGGACATGTGGGACTTGAGGGGTAACTGCGATGGTGGAGCCATCATCTGCTTTGATAAACTTCTCTGGGTCCCCATTATCACTGTCAAAGAGATGTGCAGAGTTTCATCATGGCACGGGCAACACTGGCATGATTGCTACAGAAAAACTGTCTGGAATTCTGATCGACGACCCCCTTTATTAGTCCATTTTGCAAAATTGATTTCATTTACGTTTTTATTCAAAAGCAAATATATCTTAAACATTACAACATTTTATTCTGAAAACTGGAGTTATCTACTAATGATCTGCTTTGTAGATATTATAGAACAAGTCACGTCAGATGAACACACTGCACAAAAAGGAGTCCCTTTTTGCTATGGCTATTGATAAGCTTAACAGCCTTATCTTCCTCAGAACATTTAAAGGTTTAATAAGTTAAATTACACTTTCAATGGAATTTCTTTATTTTAAACATGTTTAAAATAAAGATCAAAAGTCAATACAACTATGTATATTTTCTATTAGCTAGCCCTTTAGCTTTGGTTGAGGAATATCCATTGGTATTACTGGTATAAACCGAACTAATCCTAGTGTCTTTATCTTCTGTCCAAAGAGTTTTACTGCGTTAATGGGCCCTCTCACCCATTCTCTGCTCCTCTCTTGTAGGCTCCAAGCTCCTTAACCACTTTCTGATGATCCTCGTAAACAGACAGCACACTACAGAGACGCATAGGAAATATTGTAAAAATAACATATTCCAGGCCTCCTTTGCTGTACCCATAATGTCGTGAGGCTGTAATGCTACCACATAAAACATTTAACCCTCCCGCTGTCCTAAGGTGTTTAGCAGACTAGCAGAGGGAGCCAACCGCAGAATGTAATGTCTGTTGTGGTTGGCGCCCTCTACTAGTGAGTGTGCCAGGTCACTTTGACCCATAGGACAGCAGGAGGGTTAAGGAGACTTCTGACCTCTGGATGTTGTGTCCATAGTCCTCAGCATACTGCATGCCCCGCTGGGAGAAGAGAATCTTGGTACGCGGCGAGAGGGGCGCGGCCAGTGCTCGTGTCACACACTCCTGCACGGCCTCAGGGGAGACACGTGACTCCCCTGATACCTCCAGCTCTAACAGGTTCATGTACAGCTTACCATTGTCCTGTGGGATGGGGGGGGGGGGCGTCAGACAGTGATGTGTCCTCCTTGTTGTCATTTGCAAGATATGAATATACAGATAGACACTGTACATTTTGTTTGCAGGTTTTCATGAGAAGTAAACTGTAAAATCATAACGTTCCGGACACAAGCCACCATATAGCTACTTTAACCCTTGTGATGTCCTTAATTTTAACGAATAATGGCGCCCTCTGGTGGCATAATTCTGGGCACCATCTTATTGTCTATGATGTGTTTTTTAAGTGCATTTATTTCTTTATTAATTATTTCTTTATGTATTTGTCATTTTTTTAGTGCCTTTTAACCCTCCTGTTGTCCTTAGGTTTCAAACACACACCTTGTTGTGCAAGCCGTGCGCATCATATGTCTGTGTAAGCTGTAGAATTAGAATTGGTGCCTTCTATCTGCCACAAAGGGTTCGTGATTTTGGTAATTTTTGACCCGGAGGACATCATGAGGGTTAAATTAAGCTCCAACAATAACTATAGTTTACAGAAACTGCCTGGCAATTTATGAGCTTTGATTTACATGTTTTTGGACCAATCGTATACGTGAAATTTGAGACAAATGACCCGCCATTGTACGGTACCCTGTGACTAGCTCACGATGTTCCGATAATGTACGCTCTTCTACTGACGAACCTTCAACATAAAACACTTGCAGATACTTATATTACATTATAATACAGAGTTTGATGTTTTTTTTTTTTTGTATTTTTGTCCCAAGAAAACATAACATGACGCAACATAACATGACACTTTCATGGAGTCTTTTGCTTCAAAAACCATTAAGCCAATTACAGGCTTTGTAAAATTTGTTTTTCTTTAACCCTCCCGCTGTCCTAGGGTATATACTGCACTACCAGCAGAGGGAACTAACTGCGGAACGTCATGTCTGTGTTGTGGCTGGCGCACTCTACTGGCACAAAAAATATATATATAGTGCAGTTGGTCATTTTGTACGACTGCGCATTAGGCCACTGTTCCAAGAATAAAGTCGGAATGATTACGTGAATAAAGTCAAAAATATTTCGGAGAACAATGGCATCAATTTATGAGTGTAATTCGGGAAGAATATGTAGGCCTATATTATATATTGTCAATGACATATAGCCTATATATTGTGTGTAGATACAGAGGATATTGTGTATTGTACAGTATATGAACAATTAAACTATAGCAGTTGTGTATAGCCTAGGAAACTGAAAAACATTTAGGCGGAAGAATGAGACAGGCTTGCAGCCTGGTTCAATAAGATTGGAGCATAGGTTACTATTAAAGCCGTAGGACAATATGAGGATGCATTCAATGAATCGATCCCAAAGAAGTAGGCTACAACAGACAAACATTAAGTCATACATCGCCACTACAACACACAAACACTTGCATAGATTATAGATGCAACAAACGAAAGCCATGGCAATAAGAATGTTTGCTTAACCCTCCCGCTTGTCCTCGGGTTTCAAACACACCAGCAATAACTCTTTCATGTCAGAAGAGGGCGCCAACCACAACACGGCGCCCTTTTTTGACCAATTTTGACCCATAGGATTTACTGTGATATATCCACAGTAACCCTGACATGCCAGATGGATTGTTGTTCACAACTCCATCTGGGGAGCCGTCCATGGGAACTGTTTGTTTAGGGCGGTTTCATAAACATCTTGTCAGTTGATTGAATAAACCATTTGTCTTTCACCGTAACTTCTACCACTACCACCACCACGCAACGAACCATATGACGTCGTAGGAAATTAAACGTTAGCCGAAACCAGTTGGGAGTAGAGCGAAATATTTTCCGTCTAAAAACGTTTGTTCCATTTTCAATGAAGACAGTCTTCAGTTGAGATAAAACGGACGATATAGCAAGCTTTTTAGGGTCCGCATTGTTATTTTCAAGTCGCTTTCTCTGTCGTCACACCCAAACCACGGCGTTGCAATAATGACGATGCTGATTGGAAATTTCAGATTCTACTCTGACTACAGTCGTAAGGATCCCTTCCAGACTGATTCTTGTGGCGAAATAAAATTTAAGTTAGCAAGATCAGGATGGTCTCGCGAGGCTACAGTAACCCAGCCTTGCAGGCTGTCCAGAGCAAAGGTGCAGGCTGACCCAGACAGTAGGCTAACCGAAAACAAAATCTGACTGAACAAAGGTTGCAAAAGTCCGTCTGGTTCTTCCTCCTAAATTAATGGTTTTCTACATTTGCTTCAGTTTACCAAATGGGTTATCCAGGTTTTTGCGTTAGTTCCTGTTGTGATGCTGCTCCATTCTACAAATATCCTGTTAACATGTATTCTCATAATCATTCCGACTTTTGGAATATAAGGATTTTTTCTTCAACAGTAATACGCCGTTGTAATTTTGACCTACAGTGGGAGGGTTTATTTAAATGTTGATCAACCGAAGTCGATATAATAAGGTATTAAAAGCTTTTTCCAGTATGGACTTCGCGCCAATGAAAATGTCTCTCTCGGCACCATTTAAAATGTCTGTTACACCATGGACACTACTGCCAATACTGCTTCATTATTAACTGTGATCCTGTCTAAACAAAGGGTTTAATTGTGTTCAATCTGATTTGGCTGAAAGCTGGAGAAAACGCACTTAACAGTATTTATAATGTTTTTGAGGTAATATGATTTCTTTCACGTGTTTTAGGTCAGGTGTCCGGAACATGGTGAGTAAAAGTTGAAAACAGAACACTGCGAGTTTACAGTAGACAAAGGTGGGATAGTTTCCATCTCACCGGGCTGATCTCCAGCGCTTCATGCAGGACTGTCCGGGCCTTGCTGGGGTTTCTGGCCAGCTTGAGCAGCAGGCGGGCTAGTTTGATGGAGTAGAAAGCATGGAGAGATGGCTTCTCCTTGGACTGAGCGACTGCCTCCCGCAGCAAGGTCTCGGCCTCATCCAGGCAGCCTGCCTGTCTCTCTAGGCCTGCTCTGCGGAGCCGCACCATGGCGAGCCCGGGCAGGGTTCTCTCCAGCGCCTCCAGAACCCGCCGCGCCTCAGCCAGGTTACCTGAAGGAAGAACAAACAGGAAAATCTGAGAATGCACTCATTGCAAATGTTTACATGGGTGTTCTGCAGTCTGAAGGTGTTGTAGGAGTAGGCCTCTCTCACCGTGCCTCTCTTCAAAGGTGGCCCACTGCATGTGGATAGTGTGTTTGTGGGTGAGGTGGATCTCACAGGCTCGCCTGTAAATGGCACGCGCCTCCTCCATGCTCTGTGGCTCCACGTACTGAGAGTACTACAAGTCACATACACCAGCACGAGAGGTTAAGAGGTTGAAAATAACATGGGACACAAAGGAATAGTGGTGATATACACACACAGTTGTAACATTTGCATTCAACTGGAATGCACCCAGTCATACATACCCTGGTCCAGAACTCCTCGTAGAGTGCACATGCGATCAAACAGCGTTCAAAAAGGATGCGAACCCTGGTGTCGTCATTGGCAACCACCGAGCTGACTTCTGGCCCTTCTTGTGCCAGGGGCATAGGCTCTTTCCCCTCTGAGCCCTCCTGTTTTTGCTGGCTAGGGTCTAGGGGCACATCACAGTGGAGGCACTTAGTTACTATTAGTATATAGTATTAGTAGTGAAACCAGCAGTGGAACATCAGACGGTGTGGATGTCTGGTTCATACAGAGAAAGTGGCGTGGTGTATGCATCAGAAAGAGTGTTTATATCGTACAGTAACCGTCTAAAGGAACTAGAGTGAACAATAATTGCATACTTACAATGAAACTAGGAATTGTTCTGCTCAAAGTGTCTCACTAATTTTCTCATACAGTTAAAACACTATGGGAGTATTGCTTTGCAGTGCTAGTGACCTTGGCACTTGTCCGTGGTGAGCTGAGCGATCTCCCAGTCCAAGTAGGCGTGCCATGCCCGCAGCTGCCCACGGTCCAGGGGCTTGACATGGAAATAGGGCCGCTTGATCTAGAGCAGTGGAGACAGTGTTTAAGGTGTTTGGACTGCTCACTAATGAATAGGGATGTGCACAAATATATCACCACAAATGTATATCTCTGACAGCACTCAGAGATTTTAACTGTCCATTTAAAATTTATGAAACACTATAGCCAGTAATTTAGTGTAGGGTAAACAGCGTACACCAATAACTTTTCTGCAAGCATTGCATATACAGTTATGTATAGACAATGCCTACCCTAAGGGCTCCACCTACTGACTCAATAATCCGACTGGGGGATTTCAACGCTCACGTTGGCAATGACTGGAAGACCTGGAGGAGTGTGATTGGGAGGAATGGCTTGTCCGATCGTAACCCGAGTGGTGGGATGTTACTGGACTTCTGTGCTAATCAAGGTTTGTTCATAACAAACACCCTGTGGCTAAAAGTGTATTTTATACCATACAGTGCCTTGCGAAAGTATTCGGCCCCCTTGAACTGTTCGACCTTTTGCCACATTTCAGGTTTCAAACATAAAGA